>BGPR01032962.1:4721-17233 GCA_013235015.1 Araneus ventricosus | reverse complement strand
TGTTGAAAATATGTGGTATTTCTCTAATGGGAAAGAACCAGGAAAGATTTTTTTGGGGGGGAGTATTTGAAAGTGAAACAAAAAATAACTTCCAGACGAGAACAAATATTTTTGAAAAATGGCAGTTTTCTCATGATATAACTCAGTTTAGTTTAGTTAGGTTAATGCTCCTTTTTGAAGCTACCCAAATGCTGTTTAGGGAAGGATCTCATAACTTTGAACCATAGTCAGATGTCCAGACGATATCTGAGCTGGCATACTTTCCCTCCCTCTCCAAATTTCCACTCCACACGAACAAAAGAACTGTTAACTGGCTGCAGATTTATGTACACCAGGCCACTCTAGTCCACGATATAACTCGAAGGTGCACGTTAAGAGGTTAAAAGAAGACTGTTATAAAAAGCATTTATGCCATGATGTATAAAATAATTTTTAGATACTTTTTCTGTCCATGAAGGATGGAAATTTTGCTTCAGAAGTGATATCTTCATAGACTTGCTTGGAAAAAACGTAGCTGACCTCAGTTTAAGAATCCCGGTTTAAATGCATGTATGTACAGTAGAACTTTGATTATCCAAGATGACTAGGGACTGTATCGCTCGATAATTGAAAACTCGATTAATAGAAACCAAATTTTAAATTGCGTCTTCTTTTCTTTTGACGAGGTTATCGAAAATTGTTCATTCGAAATTATAAAAATGAGTCCACAAGTATTATTACGTATTAACATTTTAGCAAACTCTTCTATAATTATGAAACTTCTTAAATGCATTTGTTTAAAACGATTTTGATAGATTTCTGAATGTAACTGATTTTCACTGTTTCCTTTGCATTTTTCCAATGAATGAATGAATGATTCTTTAAGAATATCTTCAAAAGAATATTTCCCCCAACTCAACAACACAAAACTTTACGACACATCTACTGAGTTTTCTCGCATCACTATTGAAGTGCTTTAAGATTGGAACTGTGTGTTTTTATTTTTCCTCCAGATAATTTCTTGGACTATAAAAAAATCACCTCCTGATAACGACATGTTACATGCCTTTACATCAGGAAAATCAGCTCCAATGCCAGCTTTGATTCCCTTTTTTTAAAAATGCATTGACTTTATTTTTAAAAAAATGAAAAGCGAACTTCTATTTCCTGGCACCAGCTTGGTCGATAGATGCCCAGATAATCGAGGTTCTACTGCATTGATTTCTGTTGTTGAATTAATAATGTTCATTAAAAGTACTTTTTTCCTATGTTTTTCTAGATCCACAGATCCCATTCCCAAATATTCAGACATTGCTATCCTTCAACGCAAGTGGAACGATGGTGCTGCTCTTCTGATAGCAGTTAATGACAATGGAGACATAAGCTTTCAGTCTTTAAACAGCATTTCCTTACCACTGCTGACTCCCCATGAAGACTAACGAGCCATTATTCATTGCCAGGTTCATCTCGCTGCTATAAACTCAAGAGCGTGTACAGAAAGTTATTTTATGGAAGCTGAAACCAGTTGTTCACGCATAACATTAAAATGTGATAATTCAGTTGTACACTTTATGTACACCATACCGCAACCATTTTTTTCTAGTTTTCTTTCGTGGAATGCTGAACAGTGGTGTTACGTAGACCTGAAAATGATAACATTTTATGTGGCTTCTAGTTTGGAGATAACTCCAAAAAGTTTTTTACTCGATGTCTTCTTTAAACTCTTCGGATTCTTTTTTTTTTTTTTTTTGTATATATCTCTAACATTGAATCCTGAATTTTTTTCGACAGCTTTATTATATGGTAGTCTGAAATAGAATGAAATGATAAAAAGATGTTTTGTTATTAGTGAAATATTTTTCGCTTCTAAAATATGCTTATTTATTTTTCAAGTTATTGATTGCATGTCCATTTAACTTTGTGCATGCTATATAAATCAAAATTGCTGACACTGTTAAGCTGGCAATTATAAATCAGCGTGTGATGTGGCTTGGAATGAGTTCTTATTCATGAAAGTATGAATATTTTTTAAATTTTTATTTGTAGATATGTCAGCATTTCTACCATTTGAATTTTTTATTCTGCATTAGATTCCCACCGAAATAAAATTCATTTTAATAAACCATTACAATTTAGTAGAACTTCTTCGTGGACAGCAGTTTTAGTTAAAAGAGGCAATATATATATTTTACAGCAATGAATTTTACCTTGCATTGGTAGAAAGTTTTTTTTAATTATTATTTCCAGTCAAATTTAAGTCTTTGTTAAACAGATGGCAGTTTGCTGCCCCCTCTTTCTTTTCAAATATTTACAGTAGCAAAGTAAATATTAAAGCTTGATTTTTGTGTAGTTAAATTAATTTTTTTTTTTTTTACTGTTCACCCCCTCTGTGCACACACTAAGTTATTCAGTGGAAACTGGGTCATTTACCATTCCTTTCCAAATAAAATTCTGGATTAAATAAATATTCTATCTGGAAGATAGAATATCTGGGTATAGAATATTTAATAGATAGAATATTTAATTAATTCTGCAATGTTATTATATTGCATTTAAAAAAGGAAAACTGGATCACATATGTATATGCTGTCAGTACATAAATTTTTTAAGCATCCAGAAACTTGTTTAGTGTTTCACTTACTGTAACATTTTCACTTCAATTAATTAACCAGAATGGCGATTATTTGTTTGTTGCATTCTAATATGTTTTAGCTATTCTTCAAAAAGGAAAAATTGAATGGTCGTATGGATATTGAAAAGTAGAAAGGAAATGAGAAGTTTGACTAGAGAGTTTCTGTCGGTTTGTTTTTACCTTTATTGTGAATGGGTGACACTAGCTCTTGGTGTCGTTTCTGGCGAATGATGCTGTTCTGTAAAGTATATTAATTTATTGTACTTGTCTATTGGCTTTATTGCTTTTTGGTTGTATGGTATGATATTGTACTTGTTTACTGGTTGTTATCGTTTATGGTTGCATGGTATGGATACCTTTGGAAATCCGAGTGCTATTTTATGGTGCAATATGACCAAATATGGCTCTTGCTTTTTAAGATATATCCAACCATTCTCAAAATTTCTGTCGTAAATGTTTCAAAATTCCTTCATTCTATGATTAACCTATTTTAAGAATAAGAATAGTTATTTTATTCGTAAAGAAGTGCTCATTTTTTTTTAAATCTAAATTTCTGGAAACGTAAGAATCTTGTCATGTTAACTTTTCAATTATCATCTGTTTGATTGAAAACAAAGTTGATACTAATGTTTTGAATTCACTTTCCCCCTCGGACTGGAAACAGAACAGTGTGCAATGACATTGGTACTGTTGTTGCTGAAAGTGGCTGTGTACATATTTTTTCTCTTGTATATATATAAAGTGTAATCAAGTCAAGGACCATTTTTATTTTTGTAAATAAAATGTAAATTGGCTGGAATAATAAAGTGTTAAAATGAATAATTGTCCTATATCTTTTCTGGGTCCATTGATTTTCAGGGTAATTAAATATCTCGATGCAAACCTGTTTATGAAATGATATGAAATAGATCCTGCAGATTTACATGGAGGATTCTCAAATTTTGGAAAGGTAAATGCAGTTGCAGCATCTACAACAGCCATGCCAAACTCCCAGTTGGCTAAAGTAACGAAATTTGATAAAAAAATTTTTTTTGCTTAATTCTCTCTATATATATACTATTACTATTATATATTATTACTCAAATACTATTGACCAACTCGCTCGTCATGAAATCTCCCAAACCATGAGGCCTTGAAATTTGGCAGGTAATTGCTATTTAGATAGTTTTTCAAAATTTTAATTAAAAATTTTATTAATTAAACCAATCTTTTAATGTTTTCCTACTATAAATTAGGGGCATATTATCACACAAAAAGTATTCTTGTGCCATCTTGAAATTTAAAAAATTAGTTTTTCGATGAAACAAATCTCAGTTTTGTACTATTTTGTTTAACTGCAATAAACTGCTCAAATGTTTTTAAACACAGCTTATAACAATGCCTTTTATTGTTGCAATGAAAGTCAAACCAATTTCATTGTTTCATCACTCGTGTGTTTTTGCATATAATCAAAATATGGTAATAAAAGTTGCTTTCTTTGGACATTAATTCCAAAGCAGAATTTTCACTTTTACTTCATCATGTACACACCTTTTAATATGTGCATGCAATAATAACCTTTTAAGTATTACTTTTTATAATTGTTTGTATTTCTTTTGTTGTTTTTTGTATATTGTTAAATTTTGTCTCATTTTCGTATTTTTAATTCACCCAAATATTATAATGGATGTTTCATAATATCCAAATGACAGATCATAAGAACCAAAATAACAGATATTTCATAATGTCTTTTTAATGCCCGTGTTTTAGCTTGAGTTCATCGAAAGAGGTTTTTACTTCATTTGATAAATTTTGTTAATTTTTATTGCATTGTGATAAATTTTCTCACACTTGTTTCAAAGCACATGGCAACAAACATTTCCATTCTAACTACAGATTTTTTACCTCTTAAGCTTCTTAGTGTCTATAATTCAGACTTTTTTTCTGATTACTATTAGATAATGTCATTTTCATTATTTCATAAAGTATTTAATTTAAAAGTAAGTAATTTATTTTTAAATAGACTAAAAAGCAGTTTTTTTATTAAAAGTTTGCAGATTTTTAACATAATTGGCTTCTGCTGCATTTTAATATCAGAAGATAGAAATTATAAGATAAGAGTTTGCCCATTTCTAAATGCTGCTATTCATTCCTGTTATATAACTTCATGTATACCAAATTTTCATTAGCCTACTTGCATAAAATTTACTTTCAGAATGCAATTGATATATTTTTCTTGCATCTGTAAATAAAACTTTTTGAAGTAATTAAATTATGAAACATATCTGATGCATACACTGCTTTATTGTTTTTATGAGCATGTTTCAACTCGGCTAACACAGTTTTCCCATTAAAGTTCAAATTTTAATAGAGATCGGTGAACTGCAAGACTATACCGTGGCAAGATCTCTGCATTGGGGTTGGAAGGTTCCAGATTCGGCACGTCGCATTGAAGATACGCCATGTGACATTCAATCTGATGTCGTGGAGCAAGTGTCATGCGGAGGTTTGGAGAGGGGGTGCCAGTTCAGATATCCTCGTCATCTGGACCACAGTTCAAAATTATGAGTTCCATCCGAAAATAGCCCTCATCTTGCTTTAAAATGTGACCTTAATATAGCTAAATTAAATTATCTGTAATTGGCAGGTGTATGAGCCCTAGGAAGTGAACATGCATGTGGTTCCTAAAGTAGTATTGGTTTGAATGTGGATCGCAAAATCCGAAGTTCCAAGTTCCTTTCTCAAGGAACCTTAAAGAGCATGACAAGCATTATTCATTTGACATGAAACACAACCAATATTCTTGGATGGGCACTGGAACTAAGAAGCCCACTGTCGGGTGTGAATAAATACCGAGCAAGTTCATCTTAAAATGTTCACTGCCCATCCTGGCAATGCTGACTATTATTACTTGCGCCTTTTTTAGCATATATAAAAATCGAACGTAATTCACCGACTGACTCGTCACGAAATATTCCAACCTTGAGATTTTGAAATTTAGCTGGTAGTTACTAAAAGTTCCATCTCTAAATGCAAAAATCATCCCCTAGAGCCTGCTTATTCAAATGCTTAAATCTATCGCCACCATAAATATTAGTTATTTTGAACGGAAAGCTATTTTAACATATTGGAAATTGCTGAGTTTAGATTATAAATTTGAATTATATTTGTAGAATCACTGGTGCCGATCGGGGAAAAAGGTTTTCATCCCAAAAAGTCCTCCGATCCTATTAGACCAGAGTTACCGTACGTGTATCCTTGAACAGTAACGGCCTTAATAGTCCAGTCAACGAAGGAAAAAAAGAAAATGGCACTATTCAGCACTTTTAATCCATTTTACCATTACAATAAGGAATTTTAGAAATATTAACTTTTAAATCCCCCTGCATCTTCTAAACTATTGATTCTACGAAAACAAAGTAGGACTTTTTTTGTAGGAAATTTTATGAAGTTTAATTTTGTAATTGAGAGTTTTTTTTATAGAACCCATAGTTTTTGAGATATTTAAGAAAAACTGAAAGCGCCCCCATTTAACTCCCCCCCCCGCACACCCACCACCGGCAGGGACTTTTAGTATGTCGTTTAGGACACTACCACCAACTGTGCCAAATTTCAAAATTACACCATTTTTTTCTATTTGTTGATTTTTGGCCTTTGTTGACTGGACTACCATTTTTTAAAAATCTTGTTTTAGTTTTTTAGATTTAAGAAAAAACAAGAGTGTTCTCCCCTCGACTCTCATATTCTAACACAATAGGATGCGCTTAGCAGTAGTGGCGTAGCGACCGGAACCATGGACAGGAGTGGCATTAGAGTTTGCCTGACGGGCGGGGGGCCACTGTCTCCCCGACAGGGGGGCACGACCTGCTGTACGAGGAGACGAGTGTAATGAAATTGGTCTCAAATTTTCTCCAGATCTTTATTTACCAACTAGTGGAATACCTCATACAAAAAGTTTCCCCGATGGGGGGGGGGGCACAGCATACCCAACAGAGAGCCCCGGTCCCCCCTCTGGCACCACCCCTGACCATGGAGTCAAAACATTACTACGCTTGTGCCTTTTTTTTAAAGCAAATGACGGGGCAAAAAATAATACAATGCCCTGGGCGCCATTTATATTTGCTGAGCCCCAATGACGATTGGGGTAAAAATAAATCAAGGCTCCACTTACCCTCTCTACGCCACTGGCCATGTTGACAAAACATTAATGCGTTTATGTCACTTTTTAAAGTCAAATACCATGACCGAGTGCCATTTCCACAAACTAAATCAATGATGATTACAAGGGTGGGGGAGCGAAAAAATCACAGTATGACCCGGGCGCACTGACGCTTAGCTTTGTAGTATAGTGAAGAGAGAATGCATTTTTTTCTCTCTTTTTTTCTCTCCCGATTGGAAACAAAATTTGTGACAATTTTAACATCAAGAACAGCACACCAAATTTCATTTATCGAGCTTGTTGCGTTTTTGAGTCTTGGGTGTCCACATATCCACGAACAGTCGGACTCTTCAATGGATTTGGTACAAAATATGTTTTGTGAAAAATTAACCTGAATCGATAAATTTAATTTCCCTAAAGATAGAGATCCACAGAAATGACGATAGGAACAATTTACATTTTAACTTGAAAGTTTATCACGGCACAACGTGGTTACTGCTGTTCAGCAACGGATTCCGAGACTACCACTTTTGGACGATTTTACGCCGGAAAGGGTGTCAGGCAATGAGTCATATGAGCGCATTTCCGGAGTTCTTTGGTAGATCACGCTCAGTAAAATGTAAACATCACCCTTCCAGTCTTCACTTTCCCCCTATTTTGATGAAAATAAATCCGCCCGGCACATGCGCAAAAGCGCGGGGGGTTTCCGAATCCGTTCCTAAACAGTACTTGAATTTGAATGAAAGAGTTATGGGATTTAGAACAACCAAGGCTCTTATCCCCTAATTCCAAGTTAGACACCCTATAGTTCGTTCCAAAAAGATGATTCCATAAAAATGATTAGATCATTCTATAAAGAATAATGTATCAATCTTTCCATGCAGAAGAAATCCAAATTTTATGGTCTTGGACGACGAAAAAAAAAAAAAAAAACCCACAAGTAGAGCAACAAAGGTGATGCCAAAAAGATGCAGCTAAAAAATATCAAAGTACTTGAGAGCTTGAATGAAGATGAGCAGATATTTCTTTTTGGTAAAAGCATGAGACAGAAGGACAACATAAGTAATATTTGGATCGACGATGTTCAATTTGTTCCAGAGAATAACTGAAAGATGCATATTTTTTGCACTTGAGTAGGATGCGAGAAATATCATTGATTTCATTACAGACTATGCACAAAGGATCGGGATGTAGGTTGAATTTGTTAAGGAGACCTGGGATTATGATGGTTTTGCTAATTATGCGTGCAATTAGTCTGTACTGCACTCTGTTTTCAGTCCATTTAGAGATGGTTATTATGTCCGGAACGTTTCCAGTCGACGCTCGTTATAACGACCATACATTATAAAGACCATTCCATTATAACGACCAGTGAAAAAATCCCCAACTGTGTTTCCCTATACACTCTGTTATTTTACTTCCGGTATAACGACCGTCCAGTGTCGTCTAATCTCAATAAAACGTCCGAATTCGGCGGACAATCTTCCCGGCATTTTTCCAAAATTCCTGTATTTTCTAATTTAAAATCTATTTTATAAATCTATTTTTAATTAATAAAATTTTATTTTTAATACCAATGATAACAAAATAATTTGAGTATTTGGTTGGAATCTCTTTAAAAATAGCCTATTTTTACGGAACTGCCGAGCGTGCATGTGTACAGTTTTTAATTATATCCACTATAGCGACCACTCGTTATAAAGACCTTTTGCTGTGGGACGCAGAGGGTCGTTATAACGAGTGTCGACTGTATTTACTTTTACTGTAGTTTTCATACGTTATTTGAATTGACTGTTTTTTCAGGTTGGCAATAATGTCCTCTGAGGCGATCCAGTCTCAATGGCGTGGAAACAATACTTGTAACCATAACATAAGATAGATAATAAAAAACATTACTTAGCATATGGAATACTCATAACAGCTCACGACACATTCACATCTTCTCCGGAGAAACAAAGTACAAACCAGTATTATTTTTATATATGTGCGGCGACCCAGAAAATAAGCTTCTTCTTCAATGATATGCCAATTCGGATCATTCAACGATTCGAATCAGCATATCGTTCCATTTATCCGCGATCACAAAGCTGACCAACTAGAGCTAACGAGATTCTAAAATTGACGTTTTGCTGATGCTGCCGATAAAAAGAGGAGAGTGTAACGTCTTGCAGTTATGCTTAAAAGAACATTACAGCTATGTTGAATTTTAACATAATTTATTTAGAATTCTTCTGGAGTAAATATAGAGTTATATACAAATTTAATAATTCTAGATTAATAATAACATAACAAATTAAGCCCCAAGGCATTCCATTCACTGATCAGAAAATAATTAGCGGGTTTCGCTAAACTGTCCAAATCGGACCTTCGTTGAATGCGACCACCAGTTTGGCTGTCGGGATCTCATCTCTCTGCAGTTTCTCCGTCCAGATATTATATTGCAACCGACAAGACAAACCCATTTGTGCTCTCACGGGAACACACTCGGCAGCACAAAAGCCACCTGTTTTTGGAATGTTGCCTAGGGTGCAATCGGTAGATGAAAGTCTGTAATGAAAAGCAGTAAGTAGCCCGTCAAAAGAGGGTCCCGGTGTTTGAAGGACCGTCAACAAGAAAAAGGTAAGGGGATGTGTCTATTGTGCAGATGAGTCTGGAAGTCCAGCGCCTGGGAGCGCACACACCCAGTCTTGAATCAATGTCGGTGTAGGCATACGTCACAAGAGTTATAATTTATTCTCAACAAAATGTTATGCTGTTGATGAAAACCATACGCCTAGCTCTTTGCGTTCTTGAGACGCCTCGGTGGCCTAGTGGTAAGGTCTCCGCTTTCGGGCCGGAGGGTTCCAGGTTCGAGACTCGATTTCACTGAAGATCCGCCGTGTGTGGGGCCTGTTGCATACTAAATCATATATATGGTTTGGCGTGGAAGTTTGGAGAGGTGTGGCAGTTCAGGTGTCGTCCTCGTCATCTGACCGTGGTTCAAAATGACGAGGTCCGTCCCAAAATAGCCCTCGTGTTGCTTCAAAACGGGACGCTAATAAAACTAAACTTCGCGTTCTTGAATGATTGTGTCCATATGTACAGGAACGGACAGACACACTTTTCGCGGACGGATTCGTCGAAATTTCATAAAATGTGCAATTTTGGTGTTATGGCCATATTCCAAATTTCATTCGCCTAACTGACTGGCCTTTTGAGTTATTGCGTTTATAGACAGACTGACTGACTGACATTATTCCAAAAATGTTTTTCGAGAAACGGGGAAATTCATCAAAATCTCGAGATCGAATTTTTGGTAATTATAATACTTTTTGGTGATTATAATAATTACTTATATTATACTTTGTGCACTAGAAAGTTAGAAAAAAGCAGTTCTCTCAAATTCTTAAACGATAACTAAAAGCGCAACAAACTATGTGAATAAATTTTTGTATATTATCTTTAAACCAAAAATAAAATTCCGTGTCTATACCGTCTGACAGTGTGTGTATAAAACACGATAACTCAAACATGCAACACGTTAAATTAATGAAATTCAGCATGTAGTGTAGACATTAAAATTGTAGTTATGTATTAAATTTTGCACCCAATCAATACAAAATTTAATACATAACTATAATCATTTGCACACATAATCCAAAATGTATAATTGATTCTCTTCACTATAAAAAGAAGGAATATACAAACCGCACCATATCGTGCAAATAAGTATACGAGAAAGTAGAGACCTGGAAACTCCCACTGGTTACTTTTAAATAAAGTGGAAAAATATCAGATATGTGTAGATTTGTCATGAAAAAAAAATTCCTTTCATTTCAAGAATCTCGATAATTTTGTAAAAATTTTCTCATTCTGTATATTATTGTTTTCCAAAATTCCTTTTGAGTCTTATTTAGATCTCCTTGCGCGATATGATTTTAAAAATTCGAACTACTAATTATCACTGTAAACTAAAGTAATCTTGAGCATTCTTTTAAACTCTAATTCCCAAATGGTATAAAATAATACCCAAAGAATATTAAATATTCAATTTAGTATCCTGAACATAAGTATAATCAATGATGGCATTTATAAATATGTTTTTGAAAAAAATCAGCAATTCTCATCTCCTAATAGCGAGATCATGCAATATATTTTTATTTTCTTATTCATAAAAAGTAGAATTTATGTCTCGTTTATCAAAACTGCTTTTGTAGCATAATTACACTTTATTACTCCTCATCCATTCAAAATTCATTTTAATTACAAGAATAATTAGGCGTTGCTTAATGAATAAGCTATGAAAATCATCAGAATTCTTCATCAGAAAAATATTAATTAGTGAACGAAAAAATTTTGTATTCTTTAATTCCCGGCAAATTATCAGATTTCCATTCTCTATTAATTCACATTCCAAGAAATTCTTCGATTTCTCCTATTGTTTTAATTAATTTGGATTCTTAAAAATATCGACAAAGAAGAACACTGGGAACTTATCGTTTGGCATTTGAATTAATTTGTAGGAGCATTTTACATAAGGAAATGAATTGAACGGGTACTCTTTTTAGTAACATATAATCAGCTTGATGTTGTATCGCTGAAAATGATGTTTTTTTTTCTGTATTTCATAATCAATTGTTGAATAAAGGATTAGGGCTTGATGTAAAAATAAAAAATAGGTAATAAAATGTTTTTAATAATTTGAGGACTCATTGACTGATAAGAAATTTCGCTGGTCCTGAATTGGGGGACCAATTGGAAACAATTTTGGTCAACTTACAAAAAAATTAATGCTCAAGTTTTTTAAGTTCTTCTTAGAGATTTAAAAAAAAAACCCACCCAAAATGATTATTTGACTTTCTCGTAAGCGTACACAATATGCCGTGTTTTGCGCTTCGTAGTATAATGAAGAAAGCAGAGTATCCATTTTGGACTCTTTCCTTTCATCTGATTTGATCTGAAATTTGATACAAATCTATAATTTTGGTGTCTTATTTTTGTCATATTCGTATTTGATGCCATATTCTTATTTTTGTGATTCTTATTTTTCTTCTGGACGCTCTCAATGTCTTGGGATTTTCGAGTCACGAGAGGGACTAGTAATTACAAAAATAAGTATATTTTAGGTATTTTTAATTATGACCCACGACGTCGACCCTGCCAACTCAAAGCAATCCCAAGAAAGGGAAAAATAGAACTTTCATCCCCACGCCCGAAGGGATTCACCCTCCGATACCTTCTGACCCTGCCTCCAGGCGGGTGTGGATTTTAATCGAGCTCTAAGCCATGTGATGTTTATATTTTATATGTTTTTGTCGTAATGGTGTTTATATGTGTGTGTTGTGAATAAATAAAAAAAGGACAAACTGGATTATCATTGAATTTGAATATCAAATCACACACATTGGAAACCATTACATGGTGTCAGGCTATTAGGTATTTAATTATAAAATTTAGATTAAAAAAACAGCATGTATTCCAAGAGATTGCAGGGCCTAATATAAGACATATAATAATCGCGCTTTTATCTTCCACTCTATATGGCGGTGAATCGGGGGGCGGGGGGGTAGCCGCCCCCCCCACTTTTTAAGGGGAAAAAAACCCCAAATTTTTGTTTCATTTTAGCTGCTTTAAACTGGGAATTATAAATAAACAATAGTGTCACGGAAAGCTAGCTAATTTTTTAACTAAGTTTTTAAATTTTGTTGTCTACCCTTATTCTTTGGGATACTTTTAACTGGGGGGGGGGGGGGGGGGGGGGGGGGGGGGGGGGGGGGGGGGGGG
>BGPR01032961.1:0-17234 GCA_013235015.1 Araneus ventricosus | reverse complement strand
ATAATGTGGCTTCAAAGTTTAAATCTGAAATGAAGATTGCGGACTTTTTAAAAAAAATTGTTGAAATTCATGATGTCACGGGTAACGCCGTGAAGGTACTGATAGCTTTTAATAAGGGAAGATACAAGATTAGGAAACAATTAGGAACAGTAGAACTTATTTTCCCAAGAGAGGAAAACATTTTCTTTATTCTTCGTAATCAAAATCCTATTCTGAAAGAATATTTGAGATTTCCTCCTCCCGTTATCTATTGGTTTATAGGTCTCGAAGTTTCCTTCATGGATTAAGGTTTATCTAATTACTTATTAAACAGGAAGGAGAAAAAGGAATGATAACATTTTTATCCTGGCTTCTCAGATAACTATTTTACAATATTTACGCATTTTTGAATAAAGAAAATACAACGTTATGTATCTTTTAATGCTTGGTTATAGATAAGGAGTGAAATGAATAGATAATTAATGTATTTGTTTGACATGCCATCTCTTATGTTATGAAATGTATGGAATAAACTTGAGAGGGCGAATATAGATAATTAGAAAATGACTGAGGATTTTTTTATATGATCGAAATGAAATTGTTATGAAAAATGACTTGTGTTAATGATGTGATGAAAATTGATGAAATCACGTATTAAACAAAATGTGATGAAAAGGGAGTGATAATATTATCCTGGTTTCCCAGATAACTATTGTACAATATTTACACATTTCTTAATAAAGAAAATACAGAGTAACTTATTTTTTTAAATGCTTAGTTATAAATAAGGAAAAATGAATGAATCATTAATGTATTAGTTTGATATGTCATTTCTCATGTTATGAAATGTATGAAATAAATTTGAAACAGCGAATGTAGTCTATTAGAAAATGACTGAAGTTTCTTTACATAATCTAAATAAAATTTTACATTTTCATTAACGTGTTTCAAGGAAAGTATTGTTTAGGATAGAACACATCATATTGCTAGAAAAATAGATGAAAATGCATATTAGATTTTAAACCATTTTTTCGACATGAAGGAAACATAAAAAAGTGAATAAGGAGATAAAATAAAAAAGGAAAGGAAGGTCTGTCTTGTAACATGAGACTCCAGCTTGTTTTCCTTTAAACTTTACTATTAAAATCATTTCAACAATCACGCAATGAGGAAAATTTTTAGCGTCATGTTCAATAGACGTTTTCAAAACTCGAGATGATTCAAAAAGCAATTGACTTTTCCATGAATTTCAAAACTCTATTGTGGAAGAAGAATACGCATCAGAAAATCATTCATATCTGTGCATGAAAGGGAAATTTATTTCAGACTCCCCGAAATATACAGAAGAAAAACATTTCAAAGCTTTGAATATGAAATAGCATTGCATTATTTGTTATTTCGCAGAATTCGCTCATAATGCGTATATTTCTCTTTGGTTTCTGGATACAAGTTTTTCACACATTCTGAGAGAAAAAAAATGTTTGAAAATCAGTGAAGAAAGTCATTGAATGTCATTGGCCATGACATTTGCCAGAATAAAAATCTTAACTAGATAGATATTATTTTTAATTGTTTATCTATATAATGCCGAAAGTATGTCCAAATAATTAAAATAAATTACATCAAAATACATTATAATATTTCGCATTATTTATCCCTTTAAGACAGGACGTATTTTTGTAATCAATCGAATGAACATCGACTATACCCAAAAATCGACAATATCTGCCATCTGATGAGAAATAGCTAATGTCTATCCCATACGATCGTATGGACTGGGGCTTAAAGAGTTGTACAGGGTAATTATGAAATAAAAATCAGATTTCAAATGACAAAATTTCTATATAATGTCGAAAGTAAGTCTAAATAACTGAAATAAATTATATCAAAAGACATTATAATATTTCGCATTATTTATCCCTTTAAGACAGGACGTATATTTGTAATCAATAGAATGAACATCGACTATACCCAAAAATCGACAATATCTGCCATCTGATGAGAAACAGCTGATGTCTATCCCACACGATTGTATGGACTGTGGCTTAAAGGGTTATGCAGGGTAATTATGAAATAAAAATCGGGCTTGAAATGACAAAATTTTGTATAAATTACTTTCTTCAATGCTGAGAATGTGTAAAAAGAAGTACAGTGCACTCCCGATTATCCGGGTAAATCGCCGGGGGGGATCGCACGGACAATAGAAAAACTCGGATAATCCGAAAACTCCTTTTTATTAAAGAAAAAATCAACATCAGTACAAAAATATAAAAATTACTTACATTTGCATGCTGTATAACATCAAACTAGGAATTTTCCTCTTAACATTACTGCTTAAAAAAATCTGTCATGCGTCTTTGCTTCTGCTGTTTGTTCATCTCTTGTCGTATACCGACATATATTTTATGAACCGCAGTAATGTCACCGTAACCAAATCCTCTTTGTCCCATATAATCCAACAAAGTTTCCACAGATTGTAGAGCAGCGGAAAATTAAGGCTTGAACCGGTAGAGTTTGCACGTGGAGAAAGAAAGAATATATATATTGTTACAAACATGGAAAGTCGCTTCTTAGCAATGTGAGTCTTAAGGTTGGGAAGAGAGTTTTACAGGGGTAAGTATGGGATGACGGCAGTAGCCACGTCTGGACCCCTGACCTTGGCAACCATCTTGGCGACAAATTTGGCGACGAAATATGGGATCTCAAAGGTGCTGGAATCTTCTCGCTATCTCTATTAGGAGAGGAGATACGCTTGAATGTACTGGATGATTCCATGTGACGTCATGGCCTTCCAGGGGAGACTATATAAGGAGAGCGCTTGGATGAAGGAAGAATGTTGATCGACTGGGATCGCCTTGGAGTGCGAACATCTTTAGAGTTCTATCCGCTGTGCGAGCTAGTAAGCTGTTAGACGCCGAGCGGTAGTAGCGTTGATCCATTAGGAGCGACTTCTGGTTCTGTTTTATGTTTCAATATATGTGTTCAGTTAATTACGTTAAATGTGTCCTACGGCCTCCAGGACACTTACATTCTGGTTGGCACAATATATTAAAGAGTTATGTATGTGCCATCATTGCTAGCTACGTTAAATGATGTCCAGAACCGCATTATCCACATCTTAACCTACATGGAATATGGCTTTCTCTGATGACTGTAAGTAAAATGGAACTATCTATAGATCTCCATATCGTAACGATTTGAAGATGTATAAAACAATAGCTGATCACCCGGCGTTGCTCGGGGTTCATATTTTTTCATATGCCCGCCTCCGCTTGTTTCAACAAATATTATCAGTAACTTTTCCCAACAAACGCAAGTATCCTTTCAAAACTAATCTTTTATGGTTTGAAAAAAAAACACGAGACATTTGGGGGAACAACATTTATTTTAAATTTTTAAGCATTAAACTGTCTGTTCACAGTATGAAACCTGCGTTGCCGAAAGTATAAGACAAACAAATCGTATCGTTGATCAAGCGATCGAGAGCGTATGACATCACCGATTCGAAATGCATACTGGGTAGAGAACACGCGACCTTAAAAAATAAGAAAGGAAGAACGTAGAAAGAAAATCTTTTTATACTTCAGGAAAAAACTAATTAAAATTCAACGGATAAAAGATATTTTAACCGTTCTTATTTGAAATCAGGGAGAAACGTTCCAGTTATTACCTCCAAAAAAATTGAAGATAACGAAATTAGAATGCCGGATGCATGAAATTTAAATTCAAGACTGAACTGAGTAATTTAAAAAAATGCTAAAAATCAGGAAAATTACGCAGAATCTTCAAATTACTTGTATTAAAACGGGAAAATTTTGCACTTGACAATGATATAAAAATTATGGTTCTACGATGAGGGTAAATGCAGAAAATGCGCAAAAATAGGCAAGAAAATGCCCGAATTTACCAATCAAGTAAATAAAATTCTTATTCGAATATTAAATTAATTTTTACGGAGTTAGCTTCTTCTTGTACTAATCCATCACTGTGCCAAATTTGGTCACCGTAAGTCCAACGGTGTGGGCTTGCATAAAGAACAAAAAGCGAACACACATACTTTCCTCTTTTACATGTATAGACTTGCAACTATTCTAAACACATTGAAACCTTTTCGTTTTCTTTGAGGTAATGTTTTTTCCCATATTTAAAGTACTTTTTGAAATATCGTGAATTTACACCAGATTATTTTATAATTAACAGTATTATTTTACATGACGAACCCGGTTTCTGATCATTTGCAATTTATTCAAATAATAAATTCTTCAAACTTCTGCCTTTTTTCCATAACAGAAATATAATGTTCCTGGTGTTTAAAAAGGTAACTTGAAAAAGCCTAAGGGAGATAGAAACAGCAAATTTTAGATTAATGGAAAGAGAAAAGCAATTAGAAAAAAAAAATAAACTGCAATGATTGAGTAATAGCTAAGAAAAAATAACAAGGAACCTCAAAGTAATAAGCAGCTACTAATAACAATCTTGAGACGGTTCTACAATAAATTGCTCACAAAGCAAATCGCATCAAGTTTGAGAAAGTAAACTGCAATGATTGAGTAATAGCTAAGAAATATAACAAGGAACCTCAAAGTAATAAGCAGTTACTAATAACAATCTTTCGACGGTTCTACAATAAATTGCTCACAAGGAAAATCTCATCAAGTTTGAAAAAGTAAACTGCAATGATTGAGTAATAGCTAAGAAATATAACAAGGAACCTCAAAGTATTAAGCAGTTATTAATAACAATCTTGTGACGGTTCTACAATAAATTGTTCACAAGGCAAATCGCTTCAAGTTTGAAAAAGTAAACTGCAATGATTGAGTAATAGCTAAGAAAAAAATAACAAGGAACCTCAAAGTAATAAGCAGTTATTAATAACAAACTTGCGACGGCTCTACAATAAATTGTTCAAAAGGCGAATCGCATCAAGTTTTTCGATCTATATTTTATAAAAATGACTGTTGTTTTGTTATAAAATTTTATGAATAACATAATATTTATTATTCGCATTAAATTATTCAATGAATCACGTATTTAACTATAATTTTTTCTAATAAAAATTTTGTCTCAGTGGTTAAATATCTTTAGTACTCAAATATATTCAGCTTGGATATTTTCAACGAAAGAAATTCTTTAGAGCTTCGAGAATATATGAAGAATGTTCGGGTATTCCAAGTACGGCACGTCCTGTGTTCAAAAATAAAAGAATTTTAAGTAGCCGCTTTTCGCTCTCAAAATGACAAATGACTTTTCATATTAAAACAAAGAATAGCAAGTAGGTATTTATCAAATGTAAATGCGTTCTCGAAAAGAAACAAGAGCCGCTATAGACATACCGACACTTCTTGTGAAATGAATGACTTTTTAACGCCTCGAGTAATATAATTCACGAACTTTTAACTGCCTAAATGGCGTAATGCAAGAAATAAAATACAAAATAGGAAGCAAATTACACATTAAACTAGATTTATGGCTGTAGACACTTTTAAGGGCAAGGCTTACTGAAAAATTATCGGCACATCGAAGTCATCTATCACGCTGATGATGCTTCGAAGGGTATAAGAATACTAACAGAGGAAAAGAAAGAAAAAAAGAGAATGATCGCTGCTTTTTGGGATTTTTTTAAATCAAGGAAGAATATTTGATATATGACTGTATCAGGCACGCTGAGAAGGACATCTGCAGTATTGGAATCTAGTCAATAAGATCCTGTAAAGTGTTAAGATATTTTGTTTAAGCAATTTTTTAAATATGCGCGTAATTAAAAATCCATCTCCTGTTATATTTAGTGTTATAGAAGAAAATGATTCTTCTTTAAACAATAAATTATTGCAAATTTAAATTACGGTTAAATGTTTTCTTATAATTAAGAATGGCGTAATAAAAATGCTAGATATTTATTGAAAAATTTAGAAAAGATATGTGTGTAATTCTCTGAAATATTTTTTTCCGAAACAAACACACAACCTAAATTTGCGTTTTAATATAAATATTTTGTATCTTTCCAAAATTTACACTATTTTCAAGAATTGCAACACATTTTTAGAATAAAGCTGTTTGTTTGAACAAAAGTAGGCTTAAGAAAAAATCCTGTGGAGTTTATACTTCGTTATTTAGCGAACAGAAATTGACGATTTGACTGCAAAATATTATTATTTATCAGAGTGAGACTTCGAGCACACAAAAGAATATAATTATACTATCTCGAACAACTGATCAAATCTTCGTTTATTGTGTCAAAAAACTTTTAAATCTAAATTTAAGAAAAGAAAGATGCCGATAGCACGGAATAATTTTATTAATAATGATCTTCTAATCGAAAAAAACTTTAAAAAGCAATCGTCCTTATACCAGTTTTGTCTTAAAATACGCATCTGTTTTGAAATGTAATTGTTGCTACAAATCCTGAAAAAAATATGCAATATTTATTCACTTCAAAGCATTCCAACAATGAAACAAACATTCGATTCAACTAATATGAAATGTAGGGTTTCCTTGCATGTGGTTTAGATTTCAGATGAATCGACTATACATGAACTTACACCCCAGAAGATATTTTTGTCTTCATAGAATATACAGCACTTTATTTCAACTCCCATTAAACGACAATTTTCTAGTGAATTGTATGCATGATATTTTCAACTCTAGCGAAACTTTATATTTATCACCACGCGTACACCCGAACTCGGAGCCTGGCGTTTCCCTGTCGGTTAGATAGGTATGCGTGAATCTTTATTGAAAGCCGCCTCCGAAAAAAAAATACAAACTTAGAATTTGAGTAACGTAATTTGAAAAACAGATATTAACACAGCATAATTTTGAATTCCAACACGCCTAAAATAAATTGAAATAGAAAAATATAAAAGCTAAAGAAAATGCTAAGAGATAAAACGATGACAAAACAGAAGTGAAATGTCTTTCCAGTTAATATTCATAAGGAATTCGTGATGAAATTTCAATTAGTAGGTAGGAAATAAAATATCTTCATTCTTCTTAATAAAATCCATTAAATTCCCTATTTTCTCCCGAGAGAGTGTTGATGTCATTACTCGTTGCCACAAGAGATCCTCATATATCGGTGCTGGTTTTTTGAGGTGAAAACAGCTGCTCGGTAGGCATTCTGTGACGTAGAGAATGGGATTTCCTTGCTCGCTGCATCCACATTTGTCCTCTGATCTAAACCGATGTTTATCTAAACCGATGATTATATAAACTGATGTTTATCTAAACCAGTGTTTATCTAAAGCGATGTTTATCTAAACCGAATGTTTATATAAATCGAATGTTTATCTAAATCGATGATTATTTAAACCGATCTTTATCTAAACCGGTGATTATCTAAACTGATGTTTATCTAAACCGATTCCGTCTGCGATCAGAGGACTCTAGAGAAACTGAAAACCATTGAATTATTTCTTGATAATATATCATCGTCTTTCAGATAATAAGCAAATATTTAAATCTGTTTTATTTAACATAAATCTCCTTTCTTTCCTTCTCGAACTTTAAGGTATCCGAACACGTTCGGAGCACTTTTTTTAAAATTGTGAAATAGAAATACCAAAATATGTTTTTTAGATTCGAATTTAATAAAGATTAATATTAGAGTATGATTTTTGAGTATAAAGTATTATAAATTTACAAAAATTTTGAATTTCTGCTGCTTTTTAGAGGAAATTCCCCAAAACTTCAAACATGCTGGAGGTCAAACTTTTGTAATAATTCAAATAAAACTAATACTAAAATAAACTACATACTAGAGCTTATACTAGAATCTTAACATTCTTTGTATAAATAAAAATTTTAGAACTAATCGAACAATCATTATAAGATTTTCAACAAATTTTTCATGTCATTTTTCAGATAAAAGACCATAATTAAAAATATTGTTACAATATGCATTATTCTAGTACATTCACTAGAGACACATTTGAAGAAATTTCTCACAAAATTTCAGAACAATCGAATGATAATATCTTGAGTTATCATGTTTGAAGTGTGAAAATTATGCATAACATCTAGTTTTGAGAAAAATCAAATTTTGGTTTTGCCACGCGCTTAAATTAAGTACCTATAAACTTTAAAAAAAATTCCTAAAAATATACTAACATCATATTAACTTGAAAAAATGCAGTTTAAAAGAATTTTTGACAGGATTCTGTCCTTTAAATGACAACTTCCGGTTGATTAAACGCCCACTTCCGGTTTTCGGTTTATTATAAAACAATTAATATCTCATCTTCTAATTAACGTACCGACAAAAGTAAATATGTTTTAGAAAGGTAAATTAATAAACTATCCAAATCATCAAAAATTAAGAAATGGGAATTTTGGCCGAAAATCGACTTTTCAACGTGTTCGGATACCGAATTTTAACTATTTAACAAAGTTTTTCCTTTTTTTAATTGCGTCTCTATTCAACTGAATTCAACTTCTATTGAATCTTTATTTAATTGAACTAATATTTAATCAAATGAGATTTAGTTACACATAAAATATTATGATAATATGAAAGCCATGGGGCTTCATAGATTAATATTATCAGGTCAAAGAAAATAGCTAGAATTACAGCAGCCAATGTAGTGTTTCAATAGTTCTCTCAATACAAAACAAAGGTTATAAAACATATTAATTTATTATTTTATTTTTTTATACTTCTGATGGTAATAATTTATATCATGCTGGGTTTTTCATCTTCTGAGATTACTATTTGTTTCTGATGTAAGTATCTTATTATTTTTGTTGTAAGATTTCTGATAAAGCAAAGGTGGACAAAACAATTCCTCAAAAAAAAATAGAAACTACCCTTTTCCAGGTCGTATTTCGCAAATGAATATATGAGAGATTTTGTTTGCGTGTCAAAACTCTAAACAAACAAGTCTTACCATGTTTGCTTAGAGCCATGACTCAATAATTACCTAGAAGAAAAGAGAAACTTCAGTTAAAGGCGTGAAAAAATTTTAACGAAATTTGCTCAAAGCTATGATATCTGTAGTACGTTTTATCACCAGCTATGCCTCCCACTTCGTTTACATCGAAAAAAACACGTATATATCTCTATATTAATGAGGCATGTTTAGGGAAACCTTGGAAATGAAAATGGATGCTAATATTTTTAATGTAGCTCTTAAAGTTTACAGTTTGAATAATGGAAGTGTAACCAAGTTAGGTAATAATGGTCATTGATTGCAGCAGTGAATTTAAATTATTAGTAACTGCATTCTATGGTACATATCTGTTGCGTAGTGAATGGGACTTCCTTGTTCGCCGTATCCACATTTGTCCTCTGATCTAAACCGATTCCATCTGCTTTCAGAGGACTCTGGCGAAACTGAAAACCATTAAATTATTTCTCGATAATTTATCATCGTCTTTCAGAAAATAAACAAATATTTAACATAAATCTCCTTTCTTTCTGAACATAAACAATTTAACAAAGTTTTTCCTTTTTCAATTGGGTCTCTATTCAACTATTGAATCTTTATTTAATTATTACATATTATTATTATTACATATGATACTATCTTCGAGTTTACGTGTCCACAGAGACATATACGGGTGTATCTGGGTTTCAGAGTCTTCTTATACCTCTATAAATTAATATTCTTTCTGTCGATTCTGATGAAGATTTCGATTATTTTTTTTCATTGAATTCCAAAAGTCAGTGCACCTACACGTGATGTTTTATTCCAAAAGGAACAATCCTTTGGCATTTACCTTTTGGAAGGTATGCTGGCATTCAATATTTTTCAAGCCTTGTTTATGGAAGAAAAGAAAATTGAATGATCAATCACTTTTTAGCTGACACCACTAGTCTAGCAGTGATTGAAACGCATTTATTATGCTATAAATCATACGATTTTATTTTTTTCCATGCTGACTTCTTCAAAAAAAAAAAAAAATCAATTGGATGCAAAATCTTCAGGAAAATAAATTTTCGAAAGTCTTTGATATATTAATTTTCTGTCAAAGAAAACCACTTGTGTTTCGTTAAAGTTGTTGTACCATAAAGGTCACTTTAAATGTGTATTAACAACATTATTTATAGAGCCATTCTTTATGTTTTAAAATTGATTTTTTTTTCAGTGCAAGAATGAGTATTATTCGTAATTTTTTAGAAAAATGCTTTTTAAATTTTCTTACATTTTTAATGACGACAAGAAATCGGATGCATTTGATTAACTTAAATGAGATTTTAAACACCGAATTAATTAGTCTCTATTCTTAACCATCCAGCGGGCGCGCCTGCGCAAATTTTACGACAAACGGGATTTTTCATACCCCGGTTTTTTATTCGGAGTCAAAACTGTCTGAAAGTCATTGCTATTCCTTCATCCAACCCCTCTCTTCAGGATTAAATGGGTTTATCCCAGTTTCAAGGTGTTTTGATACCGTTTTATGCTTCTGTCGTAAATTTTATGTAGCGCGCCCGCTCGTGTAACTTGAAAATTTTTTCACGTTTTAACGTTTGAGTTTGATAATTGTGAAACCAGTGCGAAATTAGGACTATTAAATATTTAATTTTACTTTATCAAAGATATTTAATATGTAATAAGCTTGCCAATAATCCACCAAGCCGAAGAATTTTTCTTGAAAAACTTAACTTTTAGTCTTATGAGAAAACACCTCACTATTCCAGCCAAAAAAATCTGATCTTTGCCATATGCCTTACCATGTTTTTAAGTTTAAATTATATATCACAACCTGAAAAAGGAAGTGAACAGCGACCAGAATTGAGACGAAGAGCTTGTGATTTTTTTTGAAAGAAAGAAAACGATCTTCAAAATCCATGAAATGCAGTAGGTACAATATATAGTGTACTTGTAAGCGTCACTCTCTAGCAAAAATTCAAAGTTTCATATGCAAGGACAGAGATTAGAAACTAAGAAGAAACACTTTGTTGCACAATCTTAGTTTGTATTATAAATTTTATTATATTTTGCCTAATACCTTTTTCATAAAATCATATTATTAAATCTCATTACTTTCTCTAATTTCAGTATAATTTTAGATTTTGAAAATAATATTAAAATTAATTTTCACTCTTGATGAAAAGATTTGCTTTTCTGACGTGTCTCTAATTAGTAATATGAAATAATTTCCAGCTGCCATAGTAAAAATGAAGAAAACTGTTGTGTCGTAAAAAGTACGACACGCGCCCGCTCGTGAGAAATATTTTAGCGCGACCGCTGGAAGGTTAAATAAATTCGTCCTAAAACATTCGTCAATATTTAATAAGTATTATTAAAAAATGAATAAATATGAGAATATTTTTCGTTACAATTCACGGCTGGGCGGATTCGATACCGTCTCATGTTTGGCAATCTAGCAAGGGAGGGGGCGCGGTGACCTAGTGCTAGTAAGGCTTCGGCTTGTTGACGAAGGGTTCGAAACTCGATTCCACTAAAATTCGCTGTATCTGTGGCCCTGGTGCACGTTAAATCCGACATTCTGTGTGAAAGCTCCTCCTGCTAGTATGGTACGAAAGTTTGGAGAGGAGGGATCAGTTCAGGTGTGGTTCTCGTCATATGACGAACTCCGTCCCAAAATAGCTCTCGCATTGCTTCAGAGCAGAACGATAATATATAACTAAATTAATTTAGCAATGGGGGTGTGTAGTAGTAATGACCTCGCTTGTAGAATCGGAGGATTGCCGTCTCGTCAAATATACATCATATGTGTGGAGTTTGCGCCACCAGAAACACTAATTTAAAGATTGAACTGTAAAATTGAATCAGAGTTGCACGATAGATGGCGCCAGGGGTTCCATTCCCTATACGCTTCAACCAACGCCCTGAGTAATTGAAAAAAATTCTGGGAGATAAGAATTCTGAGCAGTGCATCGTAAGTCCTCCGTCAAAGAATATGTCCTATCCTTTAGCCGCCAGGCCGATAGCTATTACTGTCGTAGGAGGTAACTATGTCATGGTAATAATTTTCGAGTTCTCTTTTTCTTTCTCTTCTAACGTTAAAAAACGAAACTAATTCTAAAGCATATCTAAATACACTGAAGCGCCACTAAATTAGTGACAGCAAGTTAATAACGAGTTGGGCCGCCTCTGGCCTTGATAACTGCTTCCACACGACAAGGCATAGATTCAACAAGTTTGCGGAAGCTTTCCAGAGGAATAGCTTGCCAAACATCGGCTAGAACTGTCCATAATTCAGTAAGGGTCGCTGGTGTTGCGTGATATGCTTTCACACCTTTCTCCAAAACATCCCAAAGGTGCTCAATAGGATTTAAGTCTGGGCTTCTAGGTGGCCACTTCATGACAGAGAAGTCAGAGGAATTCTCATCCAACCAGGCAGTAGGCAACCGGCACCTGTGAGAGGTGCAGTTGTCTTACTGGAATACTCCATTCCATGTTGATGACAGTACAACATAAATGAATGGAGAGGATCGCCCAGCAACTCTACGTATCGAATCGCATTGAGGGAGGTTGGTACAAGTACCAAAGATCCCGAAAACTGCCAAGAGAAAACACCCCAGACTATAATTGAGCCACCATGTCCTTGTAAAGTTCCAACCTGGCATGCAGGATCCATGGTTTCATGAACCTGACGCCATATTCTCAGCCTACCGTCTTCGTGAAGTAGTCGGAATTGAGACTCATCACTCCATGCTACTCGTTTACAGTCCTCTAGAGTTCAATCTCCTGTGTTCTCTTGTCCAGGCAAGACGTGCAGCCCGATGGCGTGAATTGAGCAATTGTACTCTCGTAGGTCTACGGATCCCGAAGTCCAAAAGGTGAGGCGAGCGTTTCACGGTCCGTTTACTGACTATACGTCTGGCGCCCTGATGCAGCTGGGTGGTAATTTGAGCTAATGTTTGGCTTAGCTGGCTACGTACAATATGGCCGAGCCGTCTCACACCACGCTCGTTCAAGTCTAATTGTCCTTTGCGGTTTGCCACATCGCTACTTTTGCCCCACCATCCGTGTATTCTCGGTATACTCGACACTGTCGACCTTGAAAATCCTAGTTCTCTGACGATTTCGGAAATTGAATGGCCCATGCGTCGAGCGCCTATTATTTGTCCGCGATCGAAGTTGTCTAAATCAGAAGTTTTATTCATACTGGCAGTTGAAACGACTGATTAACAACAACCCCAGTACTAGCTATATATGAAGTTAGCACAACGCCCTCACGTACGCATAAATGAAGCGCAGAGCTACACAATTTGCATAGCAATGTCTATCCCTAATTCTGTGGCACTTCAGTGTATAACGTTCAAAGTTAAACTAACCCTCTATTGGTAGCCCAGATTCAGTTCAATGTAATCATGCCGTCATGTTTTTTGCCAACCTTTATGTTAAATTCTCCTTTTGTAAATACTCTTCCCCCCTGTAAAACTTGTCCTTTGATTGTTCAATAAATAATAATTGTTTTAACTGGAGTCTCCTCATCATTTAACTTAATTTTAAGAACCCTAAAGCCCCCTAGAGACCCCTGCCACAACCTTTATTTGTTTTAAATGTGGGATTTTGTCTTACCCGTGATGATTTCTACATATATGTGGCTAGAGTGTATGCTAAATTTCACAATAAAACCTTAATTTGGTTCGTGTCTGGAAGTTTGAAGAGTGGGATACTAGTTCACATTCGCCATTGAAAATATGTAGTCCGTCCTAAACAGTACTGTTTCGAAGAGAGCTTCAATTTTATAGATAATGCCGCAGCAAGAAGCCAATCACATTGGCTCAACTGGTAGAGCATTGAACAGATTAATTGTGTTTCGAATTCCGTTTACGGTAGTTCAATCCAAGGACTGGTATTTTAGTTCAAAATATTATCGTTATTTATCGTTCATTCATGTTCTAGACAATTCTGGATCTTTCTTTAAAATTCTAGACGAATGATTCTGAAATGACACTTAAATTAATAAATACTAAACTCAACGGGTCGTGGGCAAATTCTTTGCTCGCTTGAGTTACGGAGTTGCCTAGAGCTAAGGAATCTACTTTATTGTTTAATTTGTATTCTGCAATTTCTCAGACATTTTTGGCAATATTCTTAGTAATGAATCAAAAGTACATTTAGTAGGTCTTCATTTCTTTCTACAACTACGAGATACACTTCACTCAAAATTGTCTAAATAATATTTTAGCGAATTTGATTATATAATAGCAAGAAGAAATTCATTAAATGTTTATCACACGTAAACCTAATGGAAATGTAAATACTTGCATTAATTTTGTTACCAGAAAATGAATCTAAACAATTAAAAAAGTATGCCTTTTCTATCAATTGCATAATAGAATCTTAAAGATAAGCGAAATGTCTCCAAAACAAGAAGGGAAGGGACTATTCCAAAGAGTTAAGAACCAACCTATGCATCAAAATAGTATCCTACCAAAATAAACTACCGAATAACCGATTGTTGAAAATTTTACTTCGCATTTTGCTGAAGTGCTTCGAAGAATCAACCTATGTATTAAACATATTTTATGCTAATTATCCGGAATTCATTAACAGTTATTTCTATTCATCTATCCTCTAGTGACCGAAGTGTAGAAAATTTCAACGGGTCGTGGTTGTAAAAATGCTACTATTTATCTACTTTGTTCCAGATGCGAGCGAAATAACAGAAATACGCCCAGAAAGAAGTTATTCCTCCATATATTGGAAAGGGCAATAAACAACCACTTTAGTATCCCCAAAGTTATGAAGGGTATTAAATAATGAGAAACGCTTTACATCACCGCGCAGCCCAGAGAGTGATATTCTTGTGCGATTCTTGGCGCTGTAATAAACGCCAAAACAAACTGTCGACTGAAAATTACGGTTGCGAGACGTAACGCTGAAAACGACCCTCTTGAGAACCGTAAGAGAGGAAAAAGAAAGTTACCGAGGCGAAGACGTGAAGTTCCTATTTATGATATATATCATTTATCCCGCCTTTTTTTAAAGCATAAATTTTTAGGAACAACCTGTGGAAAATGTTGGAGGTTGTGAACTTATGAAATGATTTTAAGGATGTTTGCTTGCGATTTTAATGTGTCGTGATTTGTCTCGGCTTATTCTACAGTTTGGGCTGTTTTAATAAGAAGTTTTCGAAGTATAAACATTTTTAAGGATTTCACTACGGTTTAATAGTTTGATTTTATACAGCGTTAATTGTTAAAAAGATAAGTTTTCTTTAAAGTAGAGAATTTAAAAGCAAGCGTTTTAAGGCAGTGGGGAATAATCGATTTTCTAGAAAAAAATGTTTTAAAATAAGTTTTATTATTTTTGATACCAAAATTCCTAGTGTTAGAATTATTTATCTTTACAAAACAGATTTTATCTTGTTGCAACAAAACTTAATGTTAATTGCGTTTCCATATTTGCCCATTGTAAATTTTAAACTATTTTAATGCGAGGAAGAGATCAAATTTAAAACTAAAATGAAAAAGATATATTTTGTATGAAATGTGATATATTTATTTTTATATTTATTTTGTATGTTGTCTCATTTATGAAATTATTTTTGGATTAATACTGACAAATGAGGAAAAGTTTATTTTTTATATGCTTCGCCCAATATATGGAACCACATAAGATAATAAGTTATTCGATTCTTTAAGGTTTCAGCAATATACTTTTCTATTTAAAGGCTGCAAGTTTTTGAAAAAGTAATAAGATTATCTTTTCATTTACAAGCGTTTTATTTCATATATTCCCATCGTTTCTCTACCAAATATCCTATGTTTTCCAAAATACAACCTTTCGTTTATATGGTTTTTTTATATTATATCAAAATGAATGAAAATTGATATAAATGATTACTTAAAAATGCATTCCCTAAAAAAATTAATATCTGGTGTTTTCAGTGTTACTTGGCTTTAATAATGTCAAATCGAATCCAAAAATCCAAGATAAGACTACAAGATACAACAAACCGCATAGGAAATTCCACAGCAGATTACTAATTTTGCTAATATATGCAAATGCAATTTACCATTTTCCTCTAATGCGTAGAACGTGACCATTTTCTTCTGGAAGGGCTTCAGAATTTAATATAACTGCTTATTATATTTCACATCACTATGATTCCATAATTTCATATGCATAATCATTGATGTGTACAAAAACAAGTTTCAGTATTTCGTATGTTAAATTCGCTTCAAAATAATTTTTAGAATATTAATTAATTTCTTTTCTGAACAGACGATGTAGGAAATCGTGATACTTTAAAAAACTGAACAAGAAATGTTAGAAATTGGGTTTAATTAAACCATACAGAACTATGTAATCACTACTATTCTTTCTGAAATCTTATCGAAAGTTCATTTATGAATCGTAGCAATCCAGCATTTATTATGACAAAACTTGTAGTTGCCTATGAGAGCAAAATGAAAACAAAAACATAACCTCATTATTAAGAAAATTAATGTCTATCATAATAGCACTCTGTTTAAATGCTAAACTGTGGCTGTTGTAGACAGACTTCAAGCAACGTGAAGAAATGGCATTTCAATTCAAAACTGGACTTCAGTAACTTCATAACTGGATGCCAATATAACAGTTCCTAAGAAAAAAAAGTACCGTTAACCTTTTGAAAAGAACAGGGCTGTTTAGGATGTAAGGCATACCAATTTTGAAATGTTTTACACAGATAATTACTAAATTATTCTGACTTGCTCAAATAAATAGATAATGAAGTTATTGATAAAATTTGATGAACCTGGAGTTTAGGGTGCGTACTATTTTCTCGCCAATTTTCTTTGGCGCAATTTTATTTGCCGTCGCCCAAAACTGTTCAGGATGCGCAGTGAGTTTTTTATAGGTCTCTTGTGCATTCGATGCTTATGGCATCTCAAAACGAGAGATTGAGCACGCAATGCCTGTGTACACCGGGAAATTTTTTAAAACTTAAATAAACATCAGCGGCTACGCTTTCGGCAAAGCGGACCCCTCGTAGCTTCGCTTTTTCATTGAGAAACGAAAGACACAGGGAAACCACGAACACAGGAAAAACACGAAGTCGGAAGACGATGAAACGTAGTGTTTCAAGAGAAAACATTCCTTGTTCGATATTTGGAAGCCATAATCAGCAACACAGAGAAAGAAAATCAGCAAATTAAATGAACGAAAATCTTCAGAAGAGATGCGAACGTTTATTGAAAAAAATTGTTTGGTAAATAATCAAGAATTCCAAACGAAGTATTATTCAAATTCGTACGCCGACCAATCAAATCTAAGAGAGCAATGGGCCAATTGAAAAGAGGCTAAATTAAGGGCATGCACCGTAAACCGGTAAACAAATCACTGTCCGCG
>BGPR01032960.1:0-17236 GCA_013235015.1 Araneus ventricosus | reverse complement strand
TGTTAAGGTTACATACCTTATTTCATTTCTTAGTTCGTTGCGAATTTCGAGTTATTCCCTCCGCTGCGTCAAAAACACAAGAACAGTTTACTCTTGAAAGATTTTACGGACTAAAATTCTTCCATCTTTCAGATTTAAGTTATCGCGTTCGCATACATACAAGTAGAAATGTCAGCAGACAGTGAAACCGATGAAGGATTTAGGACACAATTGGAAACACATGTGCAATTCTAATGATACGCAAAATTTCACCCATCTTGCAGGTTGCGCGTCTGAGTTATCGCGTTTACATACACATGGGTAGACAGTCTATCTGTTGAAGAACTTGGTCCAAAGTTTGATTCATAGCTATAAATTTGGTACAAAAATAGTCTGCCAAATATCATCTAGGCCTTTGCCTTTTTGATTCATCATGTTCATATACACAAAAAAGGACAGACAGACAGGCATCATTTCAAAAATAATTTCCTCAAAACCACGATGTCTATTTTTACAAAAATGTACTGTTGCTTTCTTACCTTGTTAGTCTTACGGTTGGGAAAAGAGATTTAAAGGGATTTGTATTGGATGGGAGCCAATGACCCCACTCCCTCGGCGACAAACTTGGTGACCATTTTGACTGCAAATTTGGCAACTTGGTGTTAAAATGAAGGATATAGAAATTTCTATTATGGTCTTATCTCTCATAGGCACCGAGATCTGGATCTTTCCAGAGAATTTTATGTGATGTCACGCCCTGTTGGAAGAGCTATAAATATGGGAGGAAGATTCACTTTGGAGTTTTGTCTCCAGTGCGGGCTGGTGAGCTGACAGACGCCGAGCGCTATTGAAAGTGATGTCGCTATTGTTGTTGATGATTTGCTGTCTGTTTGTGTTGCTAATATCTACAACTGCTGCTTTCCTTCTTAACTGTGTTTCGTGTTTTCCGGAATATCCGTGAAATAAAGCGTCGTTCTCCCTCCTTGTTTGACTGCATTCGCCGTACACCGAAAGGGGCGACTTTCGTATCGCCATTTTTTTATTGATCGCATCCCTTTCTATCTGCATGCATAGAATACGAAAAAAGAAAAAAATTCATTTATAAACTTACAAACTATAATTTTCCACGTGATAAAAACACAAGGCGATGTAACTATTCTAAACGACTTAAGCACTAGAGTACATCTAACATGCGCATCGCACTGTCTCTCGCTGTACTGCTATTTTTGAGCAGTAAAAGGACGAAGTTGTTTCGTGAAGCGGGCATTCACCGCTGTTCCACTCTGGAATTTTTGGAACACGGGAAGGAAAAACTGATCGTCAGTTTCAAAAACCGATGAAAATTGGCTCAAATGGATTGAACTGATGGAATTCCGAATAGTTTGAAGTTTGATTGGAATGGCCGGGTGGCCTTTTGAGGGCCTCTCTGCGAGGGTAGCGGCAAAACAGTGATTTTGCCTAAATTGGGACCTCGCGACGATGATAGAAAATCTTAAATTCGCCTTGTGGGGAAGGAGAAATAGGGGGATCAAAGAGCAACGGTAACGCACTTTGGAACCATAGTGAATGACGTGAGTAATTTTTCGACTTGAATGGGTGGGAAAAAAACAGACTTGGGAATGGTATAGCCTAGACTTCTCGTGAATGCCCAGCTTCAGAGCTATTATAAGCTGTCTCCATGTTTCCTAAGAGATGGCCGAACTAAGATATTTTTATCTTGGATAAAGAGAACCGAAGCCAAGTAAGTGCTGAAAGGATCATCGTACACTTGGGACACGTTCTCTCAGTAAAAAAGTCGCCGAAGTAAAATAATATTTGCAGCGAATGGCGAAGGTCCAACGCAACATAAAATAAATACTGGAGGGAGAGATCACTTCGGGGAGTATATCAGCTGCCCCGAAAGATAGCGCAGTGAAAGCTACAAAGAGGAGAAATGCAATTTCTCCACTTACCGCAAGTGACCTCTAGATATGCTGTAAAACCCAGCAGATGCTTTTTTTCAGCGCTTTTATTTTTTATTGGACCGGTTTTTAAACTGTCAATAGATTTTTTTCTCAGTATATCCGGCAGACTATTATATATGGATATTCTTTCATTAGGTAACAATTTTAAAAACAAGCGTTCATGTTACTTTCTCTTATAAATTGATTGAAAATAGACGGAAAAATCTCACATAAACCAGCAGTAGTGTCCCCTCTTAGTCTTTCTCTTATACTTAAGCAAATCGGAGAGTTTTGTATTTAACTGCGTGATATAGTGAAGAATATCAACTATGAATTATAGACGTTTTGTCTTTGATCGATTGAGTTCAAAATTTAATACAGATATAAAGTTTAATGTCATAATAATGTAATAATAAAGTCTAATGATAAGTTTTAATGTCAAGATCACATACTGAATTTCATGTATCTAGTTCATTGCAGTTTTGAGTTACCGTTTCCACGTGCACACAAACAGATAGACCAACCGACATTCACCACTTTGACGCATTTGGTTTTATATTTGATACAGTAGTGTAATTATGATTATAAAACCATGCCTGTGTTCTAGTATAACTATAATTTTCCACGGGATAAAAACATAAAGCGATATAACTATTCTAAATTGCTTAAAGTGTATTTAATATGTACATCATAGTGTCTCTCACTATACTGCTATCTTTCAGCAGTAAAAGGACGAAATTGTTTTGTTAGAGCTATTATAAGCTCTCTCTATATATTAATAAATATATTATATATTATTAATATGTTAATAATATATAATGCATTATGTTATATTTATCATAATATATTATTAATGTGTTATATATATATATTGATAGATTATTATATCTTTCATCTATTTAACTCGTTGAGGTTTTTGATGTTCCCATATGCACTGACAGACAGTCTAGTGTGCGTGGAGAGTTTGCACTAGGGGCCGCGCATGAGCACGAGTTGCGCAGATGTCCTTGGAAAGACCTGAGATTGTGTCTTTGCAGGTCCTAGAGGGACGCCCGATAAAATTTGGGGCGAGCGAGGACAGACAGTCTACCTTTCAATGATTTTATTCCAAAATATGACACATATCTGCAAGAGTTTTGCAAACTGACATGCCAAATTTCACCCATCTTGCTCCATCGCGTTTTTAAGCCATGGCGTTCACATACACACAGATGGAAAAACAGACAGACACCCAGTCATAGTTACAAAAATGGTTTCGGGAGTTTTAAAATTAGAAGTTTTTTAAAATCACGGGGTCGAATTTCTTGGCGATCACATCACTTTCTCTTTAGATTTTCCATGTATCAGAAAGTATAAACGTTAAATGAAACGCTTGTAGACGCAATTTTCTCAAGATGATATACAAAACAATAGAATTATAGAAGATCCAAAAATAAAAGTATTTTTAGTATATTTGTCGTAATATCTCGTCCTGAGATCTTATATTTGACCAAGAAAAGGACAGAAAGTTGTTTTGTAAGAGCTCTTACAAGCTCTTACTATATATATTTCCTAAAAGCTTCTCAAACTAAGATATTTTTATCTCGGATAAAGAAAACTGGAGCCAAGTAAGTACTGAAAGAATCATCTTACACTTGGGACACGTTCTCTGAGTAAAAAAGTCGTGAAAGTAAAATAATCTTTGAGGCGAATGGCGAAGGTCCAATGCATCATAAAATAAATATTGGCGTTAGAGATCACTTCGGGGAGTATATCAGCTGCCTCGAAAGATAGCGCAGTGAAAGGTACAAAGAAGTACAAAAAGCAATACAGCACTTACCGCAAGTGACCCCCTGCATGCACTATAAAATTCAGCAGATTTTTTCCCAAATGTTTTCATTTTTGATTGGTTCGTTTTTTAAAACTGTCAAAAGATTTTTTTTCAAAGATATCCAGTAGACCATTGCATAAAAGGCGGATATTTTTCTTTGCAAGCAGCAAAAGCCAGAATTCAGGTTTCTCTTTTTGATAAAATGATTTAAAATTGTCTCATACACTCAGAAAAAAGTTTTGTATGGAAATGCGATCAACTATAAGTTGTGTTTAATATTTTATAGAAAATAATAAAAAATAATAAGAAACCAGTTGTAAGCGAAAATTAACAAAATATCGCAGCTACGTTAAGTTATTACACTTTTCTCGAAGTAAACGAATCAATACCGAGGTGAAAGCTAGCTTCATCTCAATAACCTGACTTCTGGCTTAGGAATTTGAATTTGCCGTCGAAAGATAACTGAATCATTAAAACTAGGTGGCTCTGTCCCCTACTCATTAACGCTCGCCAACCCCCAGAAGAATGGCGTAGCTATTGTCCCAAGTTTACTATGGAAATCCTGTTCGCTTCACTCGCTACAATGAGGATACTGTGCATCCTAATAAAAAAAATTATGGTTGAGCTTAATAGATTTGTTGCCAAGGTTGTCATAATCACGCCAACCATTAAAAAGCTGGTCTAAAGGGGGGAAAAGTTTCGAGATTAGAAATGCTTTATTCTTATTTTTTAATTGCGTATTTGTAGTTAAAATAAGTTTAGATTTAAAAGTTCTTTAAATGTTTAATTCACACTCACTCTTTTTAAAGAATTTTTATTCCGAGTAATTTAGGTTTTTTCATTTCAAGGGAATAAATCAGTTTTCGTAAAGTTATTAGCCACATTTTTTATTTTTGAATTTCCTTTAATTCACAACTTCAATAACATATTTACGTTTGGAAAGTAAAATCACGTGATCTATCGTTTGCTATAGATGCTGCCAAATCCTATAGCTCAATAACGCGTGTTGTTGGGAGCCGCGCAACAGAAATATTTACAGATTCACGTTATTTCTTATAATCACTCATTCACCGCGGGATCTACTATCTTCATTATAAACATTTCTTATTTTTAAATGTTTATGCGGCAATTCAGTCGCATCCTGCGACATCATACTCACTTGACAAATGCAATTGCACATTCCCTTAACATCTAGCTGCACGTTGTTCGTCTAGAGACGTTATGTCTTTTTTTTTTCCTCCGACAAAATTCGCAATGGATTCCGAATGGTAAAGCATTTGACAAATATCACATGAGCAAAAATTGTTCCCAACACCAAATATCACCACTAAAACTTATAATCGTTAAAAACAGTTACCAAACAATAGTACTACAGTTAATGGTGGCCCATTAATGCCTAGCATCCGTTTTAGGGATGCTACTAAGAATGCATCAAAAACTCACAGGAATTATTTTTTCAACGTAAATTTTACAGAAAAAGTATTTTTAAGTATTCATTTCGTTTATATTCAACCGATTGCAGGACATATCAAGCGTTAGGTGGATAATGTAGCCTTTTTATTTTCAGCACGGAATCGGAAAATAGTTTTTTGCATTGTGAAGAAGAAAAGAATACGTTTATTAAATTATCTACCAATTAATTTACTTCCATTTAACAAATATATAAGAGAGATCTGTGTAAGAATATGCTTTCTTTTTGGAGTTTCATATAATTCTAAATTTGGATAGTTTTTTTAGCATTAAAGGGACTTTGTATAAATAGAGACTCTAGGCTAAGAAGGCCAATAAAATATAAAATCTACAGGTAGAAATTTTTTCATTATCTTTCCAGTTGATTTCAGAATATCTAATATTAGCATAGGTGGAACACGGGGGCATTGGTATACTTTTTTTTGGAAAGCTAAAAAATGATTTTATGAACGGAAATAATTAGAACTAATACACTATATTTATGTATTTGTTAATCTAATATAGGATATCAGTCGAGTTTTGGTCATAAATGAAATAATAAAACATTTATTACATTTTTTTTCATTTAAAAAATCCATGCTATTTTAGCGAAAATTAATTAATTATTTTTTTTCAATGCCAATTTAAGGTCTGTTTAATTTTTACCAGCAACTGCGAAACTTTATGCGGTCTTTTCTCTCTCTCTGTGTTTTTTTTTTTTTCGTTTGCCAGAACAATTGCATCTAGGTTTTGCGAAAAAAAATTTAAAATAAACACTATGGCATTTTAATCGTACAAGTTATGTAAATATCCAGTACTAAAAACAATACAAAGATAGCAAGCTTACGTCTTTTTAAATTTTTTGGAGAGCTTACGCTTCGCAAAAAATGGAGGTATATTTTCCGTTCTTCATTCTTTGCTGATTGAAAATAGAAATGACACTTCTGCTCATCGTTTCTGACTAATTTCCGAAGAAGCTGACAATCATTCAGTATGCAGCATGCATACCGTGAGAAACCATAGGAACCATCGGGTCAGAAGAAAGGAACAGGAACACTGCTGAGATAATTATCCCTAACCATCTTCCCTTATTTCTAACGAGTTTTTAATTTCTCGATGAGGGTTTCGGTCAGAAAATTTCTGAAGTATAATATTACTTGTTATTTTGTCGCAGCTTGAGTTTTCCGAGTTGTAAAAATGACTCCATCCTTAGAATTTCCCCACACTTTGTTGAAACTATCTCAATTTTTAAGAATCTTGGGAATAAGAGCTTCAAAAAATCCTACTTTTATATTAAATACAACCAATTAATTGTAATAATTTTGAACCCCCCTTGCAATTGCGCCCAGGGCACTTGATCCACCTGCCCCACCTAGTTGCGCCACTGCTTAAGAATTCTCTTTTTATGATGTTCATTGTGGCTTAGTTTCCTTATAAAACTAGTTTTAAACGATTCTTATTTCATGACTTTGGTTTTGATCCCCAGATTTTTGATTAAAAAGTTACTTTCTACTTTTTAGTACACTATCAAAGGCATGTTTTTAAAGTCATTTTCTTTATTTTTATTGTTTTCTACATTTTATTCTTTGATATATTTTATAATTCATTATTATACAATAAACAGACAAGTTTACGTTCATCTGGGATTTTTTCTAAATTCACTGCCAGCTATTTCGTTGTGACCTAGTGGTAAGGTCTCGGCTTCGGGTTTACAATTATACGTACGGAGTCAAACTTCTTCCCGCTGGTATGGTGTGAAAGTTTAGAGAGGAGGGTGCTAGTTTAGGAATCATTCGAAATTACTAGGTCCTTCCCAAAAGACACTTCGTGTTGCTTCAAAATGAGACGTTAATATAACTAAACAAAGCCAGCTGGCGTCTTTACATGGAATCAAAATTTGATTAAAATAAATATGTTAACTAATTATTAAGTTATGAAGATATTAAAACATTGAATTTTCTTCTGGAACACAACATTTCATTGCTCTATCAGATTAGAATATAAGTGAAAGATCGATTATAAAATCTTTTATATTCATATTTTTACAAATATGAAAAAAAGTTCTGTTCAATAAAAACGAGTAGAAAAGAAACACCAAATCCTGCAGTATACATTGCGGGAAATTGCAATCCATAAGTATCAAATGCCCAAAATACAGCAAATTACAGGTAACGAAATCCAGCGTAGAGTGATAAAAGTTGAGCACATTAGCAACCAAATCCACTGTCATTCTTTCGGTCATCTTTCTTTTCTTCTCGAAATGTTATTAGGGCACCCGTTCTCGTCGACTGAATGGGTTGGGACTTGTTTCTTGTCCGAATCTGTTTTCTTTTGTTCTCTGAAACAAAAGCCGCGATCCATTGCCTGTCCATTAGCCATTAACGACGCGTTTACCTTCAACGGGGGTAGCCATGGCAACAGATTTTGACGTCACAACATCTATAGATGTCTCCGACGCAATGGATATGTAACTTGAAAGGTGATCAATTTCCAATATCTGATGGATAGGCTTGAAATTTGATCCGGATCTTTGTTACGCAACGCAGGAGCAGGAAATTGCATCCTCCGCATTTGCAAAGGGACTAAGCATCGGAGATCAATGCCTAGAACAAAGACAATGAATGATTAATAATGCATGTTGCATATCTTCGATTATCCGAGCTGATTGGGACCGTAATCACCTCGGATAATCGAAAACTCGGTAAATCCATATAAATAAAACTGAAACGCTAATTTTATCCTACGCTATATAAACCCACACTACTAAATAGATTTCCTTCAAATTTTACTCGCAAATGCTGTGAAGTACGAGGAAGATTTGAATGAAAGATTTCGTGGCAATTCATTAACCTTCTAACAGGCGCGCGTATACAGGACATACTTGCATTGCACCACATACTTATTTCGTTCTTTTATAGACTTAAGTGCGATTTTTATTTGTATCATCTATATTTAGTATAAAACTAATAAATACAGATAACATAAACTATTAGTTGCATTTATTTTTGTAAAACAACGCACGATATAAACATGTAATACGATGCACGAAGGAAGTGTCTCCTGCATACGCGAGCCCGCTGGAAAGCTAAAAGCTATGTTTCCACGTGTATTAAAAACTTATTATCTTTCGAGTTACAATTACTATGAAATGAAAGCATCACAGTTATTTTAAACCACTTGTTTATTTGCCTCCAAGTTGCAACTTCATTGCTTAATTTAATTTTATATCATTCTTTGAATATTTTTAATAACTTAGAGAGAAAATTAGCTTTCGCCTGTTTTAAAAATATTTTTGTTCATATTCTCAACTTAACATATATTCCGATATTCTCAACTTAAAAAAACGTTTCAGACGATAAGAGAGTATTTTTTTACAATGAAAATATTAGTCATGAATGAGGTCATGCAATACAATCTCGCTATAGAGGGTATTGATAAAATGGGCATAGAAATCATAAAGATAAGAAAAAATAAAATCTATAAAAATATTTTCTTTCATCTCCTTGATATTTCTGTGTGGAATGCGTTCGTGCATTTTCAAAACTTCAGCGGAAAAGGTGGGCATTTGCAATTCAGAATGGGCATTGTCGACAGCTTATGAAAGGGCATGTTACTCTAGACGTAAGGCCAGGGCTAAAATCCATTGCGTTTGACAGAAAGGCTCTTCTTGTAATTGATTCATCCTACAGATAAGAAAATGCATTACGATTTTGCATAGCTGTCCATAGATTGATTCTGGCAAATTCAAGGACCCATTCACTGCTTCTCGAACTTTGAATAGAGACTGACTCTCTTATCAGAGTCCGGGAATAATATCATACAAAATAATAATATCAATATTATTTGGTTGATGATTGGAATAATATTATCAAAATAACATCATGCAAAAATAGGTCTCTAATAAACAAGAAAATGAGTGCAAGTTTCAAATTAATTCTAATTTTTCCAAATTTATTTCTGTACTTATCACTGTAATGTTTCCTTTTTTGTGTTGCAGATGGGCATTACTAAAATACTACCGTTCGGTGATAAATCACGCCATCGATGTATTTGTTAGAAGGAGTGCACGAGCTCTGAGCTATTAACCTCCGGCACAATGCGGTTTTTAATTCATTAATTGGCCATAATAATTTTGATATGCCCCTAAATAAAAAAAGCTACTAAAGCCGGTAATAAATCGTAAAATTATAAAAATTGTATTTAAATTTCATTACATCCATATAAATAAGATATAACCGCATGTTAAGCTGAACTGCGTAACTAACTGTAATTCAAAAAAAGTGGCATTTTTTGGCTTTCATTTGTTGAAAAATAAAGAAATAGTTAAAATGCATTTATTCGCTTACAAAAAGTTCTTTTACTTTATATAGTCGAATATCTTTATATAAACGCAAAGTTTATAGCAAAACATCCGAGCACGCGTATCGGAAGATGCATCGCTCCGCACCGGAGGGAGCCAAAATAATTGCCACCCCCTGAACTCGAAATTACTCTGCCGCAGAGAACATCCCCGATGATCGCGATCCCTGCCTCGGAGGCAGTCTTGGGGATCTGTCACCACCCAGTCTATAATGCGTGGGGATTGGCAGACGGGACGTGCTTAATTGGATCACTCGCGGCATTGCGACGACATGCAAGGAATTCTAATCGTCTGCGGGGGTGCCGAAAGAGGTGTTGTAGATTTTCGGACGCTTGGTTGTGACAGTTGGAATTCGGTGGTTTAAAGCGAAATTTTTCACACTGCCTTTTCACCCATTTGTTAGAAAACTTGAACGAGGTTTCCTGCTTTCGGATCTGTGGTGTAGATGCAAATCGAGCAGTGTCAGAAAGAGCGGCGGCGAGGACATCACCTGTAAATATTGCGCAAATTAAACAAAACTATTGGTGAAAGTTACAAATCATTATCAGCTTCCTGTGAAACGGGTGATTACTAAATCATTTTCTTCTTCATCACTTTCTGGAGGGTCTCCTAAACGCCCTCGCGACCGAGTCTTCACTGTAAAGCATGAGTTCTTTTATACTCGAAGCTCAAAGAAAATCGATCCAGTGAAAAAATTGTGCAGGTCCATTCGAAAAAATATGCAAATGCACGAGTGTTCGCATTTTTCTGTCATTCATCTGTAAGCGTATCGGAAAGTTTTGCGCTGTTGAACGGGAGGGAATATTCGCAGGGGCAAACTTTCGGCCGTGTTGGAATTTACTGCGATGACATGGACAGCTCTGTGTTGCACTTTCAAGGTCCGGGAATCCCAATCACCTTACAATTTACGCAGACATCTGAAGTACAAGGAAAGTTGTTAAACAACGAAAAATACTTCACACGGAATGTTGTTTACGAAGAGGTTATTTGAATAATGAAACATGTAAATAAAAAAAAATATTTCCTGTCATAAAACATATGTTTATTTTGTTTGTTTTCAATCAATGTTAAACATTTCTTTCGCGTATATATCTATTTAAACACGTCAAATGTGACGGAAAATCTCTCGAATGAAGAGACAATTTGCACCCGTCATACCATGAAGGGTGATTTTCTAGTATTTTATAATTTCAAGTAAGCAATTTTGGAAAACCTCGAAAGAAAAGAAGTCATGATTTAAAATTTGGTATGTATTAACCGAGTTTTCGATTATCCGAGATAATTAGTGTCCCAATCAGTTCGGATAATCGAAATTCTACTGGACACGCACATGTCTAGGGTAACTAATAGGAACACCCTATATAATTTTGAGAATTTTCTATAAATTGAGCGCACATATAATCACCCAGGATTCAATACTTTTAAGCCCGGGTGACGGTTATCAAAAATTTCTATTTTTAACAGCCAACTTGAAAGCCTTATCCGCAGAAGAACAGAGAAGCTCGGCGAAAGTGTAATAATGTTCAATCTTCAAATGGATTGGGGCTACCGGGAGAGTTTGATTATTAACAGCGGAGCAGTATTCTATCTTTATAGCTCGCACAATCGGTGGCCGCCCTGCAATTTCCAGAAAACTTACTCCCACCTCTTTGATTCTTATTGGTTGGGCTGAATGAAGGTGGTTCTTTATGTTCCTCGAGGACCTGTTATCAGGTAAAAGCTTTAATGAAAAAACCCCGCAGACGTGGAAAAAGCACCTCTGTCCAACGTAAAAGTAAAAGCTGGTCTTTTCAGTTCTTTTGTCTGAGGTTTTTGTCTCAACATTTGTGGGAGTTATTTCTTTCTATTCAGGAGAGTATTTATAAGGATTGGATTGTTTTTACTTTCTCGTATACGAAGTACACAAAGAGAAAGTACTGTAATCGTCAAAAACTTCGAATTCGAGATTTTGATGAATATCCACGTTTTAGACCTCCCTGAGTCCGGAAAACACAGTTTTGGAATTGCATTTGTCTCTCTGTGTGTCTGTCTGTGAACACAATATCTCGAAAACAGCTTGAGCTACAGGGATGAAATTTGGTATGTGATCTTTACACATAATTTGTAGATTTCTCTCAAATTTTGGACGAAATCCTTCTAGAGGAAGTCGGTCTAGCTGTCTGTCCATGTTCGTGTGAACACGATAAACCAAAAAAACTTAAATAGCTATATAAATAAAATTTGGTACACAGTTTTATCATCAGAAATGAAGATCCGTATCAAAGTTTGGACGAAATACGTCTAAGGGTTGACTATCTATTGGTCTGAATAATCACATGCTTGTGAACACGATAACTCCTAAATGCAATGACTTAAATAAATGAAATTTGATACGTGGTCTTCTTATCTTAATTATAGATCTGTGTCCAATTTTGGTTTCAATCGGTTGAAAAAAAGGCGTTCAAATTGCATATTCGGTTTGTTCACCATTCTACAACGCAAAAAAAGGCGCGACCGCTGGCGCGTTTTCCCCACCTGTGTTAGGGAACGGAGCGTGTTACTACCGTTTCGCGCATCCCCCCCCCCGTGTTAGGGCGTATGCAAGAAAATTTCGGGGAGACCACTCCAGTTGGTTCTAGTATATGAAGAACATAAAAAGTAAGTATTGTAAAAAAATTCAACCACCAGATTTTGATTAAACTCTACTTTTCAGACATCTCTGAGTCTGAAAACTCCATTTTTGGAATGAAGCCTGCTCACTTGGGAGCACAATAACTTAAAAGAGAAACGAGCTAGACGAATGAAATTTGGTATGTGATCTGTTCGCCAAAACTATAGATCTGTAACAGAACGTCATTATCATAATTATTCCTTGTTAAAATAAAAAAACAAACAATTTTTTAAGAAGTCACATTGCTTATTTTTTAGTCCACAAATAAGCATTTTTTTATTCGTGTACTAAAAAGTGAAATTTTTCTTTATTTTAAATATTTTCTACTTTTTAACCTATAATTTATAATTCATTATTCTAAATATTAGACAATCTTGATATCAATTTTTTCCAAACCCACTACTAAATGGTGCCAGGCGTGTGCAATAAAAATTTTATTTAATTAATCGGTTAATTGACAATTCAGTTTTGAAAATATTAACCTTTTCAGTCCCAAGAATAGAATTATTTAGGCTAAAATTCTGAAATTTAGGAAATATACTTATTTTGGGCCTAAGATGAAACTCCAAAAAGAAAGAAAACCAAAAAGTAACCAAAAAAATGGAACATATTTTTTTTTAAATAACTATTTAGAAAACAGCTGAAAAAAATATTTTAAGATATTTAAAAATAATGAGAATGAAATTGTACCTGTAATTTCATTTAAATTGTGTTAAAATTTATTTTTTATTTTGACTTTTTTTCGCTGAGTGAAGTGAAGCTCAAAAAGGGAATTTTTGAATAGATAAAACGGATAGCGCAGCGATTTATTGGTAAGAATAAAAAATATATTTGGAAAGAAGAAAATGCGAAGAATTTAATGATGTCCATTTGGTATAAGAGGCAGGTTTAGGCGCCGAACAAAAAAATAATGAAAATGATGATTCCAAATGACATCACTGGGACTCAAAGGGTCAAAATAATGTATTTTCATAGAGAACACGCAAGTATACAATATTTCAAAACCCGAACACACCAGGAAGTGAAAGAAAAATTGCTTACAAAGTACCATTTTTACAAACAAGTCAAGCTAAATAAAAGTGTTTAATGATAAATAACATTAACTATTTCTGTCAAAGGTGAAACTGAAGCTTTTTTCCATCTGTAAAAAGACAGCAAACATCCGAATTTCCAGTAACAAACACTATAGTACAGAAAGAACAAGCCAGTGCCAAGAAACACAAACGAAAGGAAAAGGAACAAACAGGATTCCAAAATATTTAATTTTTTCCTCTGTCCATTTGTGTCTGTGATTTCAGCTGCATACTTGTGCTCTTTTATTCAAGCAAATGTATGGCAGACAAAAAATGCTGCTTTGTCAGTTCGTTATGTACGCTGATAAAGCAAAAGTTTCTGGACGAAGTTTGGAGGTTTTTGAACGATGCCAGGCGCATCTTCAAGAAACTGGAATTTATTATTTCATTTCAAACAGCAACCGGCAAGATGCATCTGTTTAAGGTCCGACAAAAAAGTTTTTTTTTCTTAGCGCCGAATATGTTTTATAGATAGTCAACAAACTGCAAAAAGGGGGAGGGGGTGGAGAAACAAAAGCGACATCGCCATTAAAAACATTACTGAAGGAAACTGTAGTGGTTGTGTAAAATTATTATTAAGTAATTTATAATTAAAATTAAATTAAATCAATTTAATTAAATAAAAAAGTCTTTTCTTAGCACGGAATATATTTTTCAGAGAATCAAAAAAACCTCAAACCAGGGGAAAATAAATAATCCAATAAAGCGCTGCCATTAAAAAAACATTAATGAGGGAAACTGTAGCGGTGACGATTATGGTGAAAATTATTCTTCCTAAATAATTTCTTTTTTAACAGAGAAATTAAATCAATTATAACAGACATGAACTTAAGCGGATTTTGAAATTCGACCTCGACTTTTTGACGAACCTCATCCTCCCTGAGTCCTAAATAATTATTTTTGGAATTATGTATGTTTGTTTCCCTGTGTGCACGGTAATTCAAAAAATGCAATGAGTTTGCCTCGTGGTCTAAACACCAGAATTTTAGATTTTTTTTTCATCAAAATTTACCAATTTAGCCGTTAACGAGAAGCAAGTTTGTCGGTCGGAATACATATTGGCACGATAACTCAAAAACAGAACGATTTAGTTTTATGACATTTGACATATGGTTTTTATCACAAGAAGTTTAGATCTGTCTCAAATTTTAAGATCATCCGTTGACTGTCTGCCAGTATGTGGACGTGATACTTGAAAACTCAAAAAGATAGTGGGATAAATTTCAGTAAATGATCTTTAAACTAAAGTTGTAGTATAAAATTTGTATATAGTATAAAATATCAGACCTCGTCCATCAAAGTTTAGAGTTCTGTTCGTGGGAATGGAAACACTATAACTCAAAACAAAACAAGTTATATCAATGAAATTGGACAGAAATCAGTCTTGAATGCATAATGTTGAAAACTTGAAATTCTTGACACAAAAAATTGTAAATCTGTATCAAATTTTGATGTCAATCGGTTAACAGAGAAGAGATCCAAAATACACATTCCATTAGTTTCACTATGCTACAAAGCTTAACATAAACGCATGGTAACTACACGAGAACATTCTCAGTGGTTAATGTTGGATATTTACTAGTAACGGTCTTTACATTTATTTTCTTACATTTATCTCTACCAATAATAGAAGCTAATGTTTTCTGCCTGTTTGCCTACAGGGCAGACATTTGGCTTAGAATTACCTACCATCACTCCAGTTTGACCTACTATCCGATGCCGCGGATATACTTCGGAGAGTAGGAATGTTCACTTCTAAAAACAATTTTCGAAATTTTAATTAAGGGTCTGTCCATAAATGATGTCACACTCTTTTTTCAATATTTTTGCCCACCCTCCCCCCTTTGTCACAAAGTGTCACACTTCACCATACCCTCTCCCTCCCCCTTGTCACATGCCACGCTATATTACATAAACATATACTTACAGTTCATGAACAAAGCACTACGTTATAGATCATGTTTCAAATTTTATTTTTAAACTTTAACAATGTGTTTTAATGACGTTTGTGAGTATATCAATAATAATGCTTATATATTTACTTATTTTGTATGAAATAAGATCAATGTTTACAACAAAAAACTTAATTAATATGCAATAGTAATAAAATATTAATATAAAAGAACAATTGAAAACAGTAGCATTTTGGAATTTGAAATATTTTGCTTTAAATCTTATCTTTACTTTATGAACACAAAATACTTTTAAACAGATCGAATTTAAAAAAATAAACGCCTCAATAAGATAAACCTGTTTGTGCCACTCACCAAGGTGGGGAGACGTATCTTTTGTTGGACATTTCAAAGGTGTGACGGGGGGGGGGGTTCTTCTAATGTTGAAGAATTTCTGCTGCTATCATATTCTCAGAATCTACCCTGAATGCCTTTTTTGAAAATAAAGGAATATAAGTGGGAAAAAAATCACATGAAAGTTGTTTTAGCCCTGATTAAAAAAATACCCTCAAATTCTGGTAATTTCAAAATTTAATCTGCTGATTTTAAATGTTTTTATTTTAACCAAAATGTGTGATGCCACATTTCTTGTTATCCCCTCCGCCCTTGTCACAAACTGCCACAATTTCACGAACCCCCTCCCCCCTCCAAGCGTGACATCATTTGTTGACGGCCCATAATAAGAAATTAAGCGAAATTTTGGCGTTTAGGAGTGATAATATTCGAAAATGTAATCGAAAAAGAATCATTTTTACACCACTCAATTTTTTTAATCATTTTTTTCCAATTATGTTTTCAATCAAACCAATTTAGTTGCCACTCCATTTTTTAAAAAATTTAACAACTTTTTAAAAATATTTTATGCATAATTTCCAAAAAAAACCTTTTGATTGTTGCAATAAAATTCAAACCGCTTTCATCTCTGCTAATAATAAAAGCGAATGCTTGTCTGTTGCCACTCTGCAGGACAAACCGTTGGCCCGCAGGCAAAATTTTTGGAGGAGGGGAATGTGTACCGAGGAGTGATTTTTTAAAAATTTTAATTAGAACGTTCATGTACACAGTGAACAAAATAAATGAAAGGCTACTATAATTACATGCCGTAAATCTCTTTCACAATCTGAAGTTTAAAACATTTTTTTAGGGAACCATGAATATCAAATTGTGCATAAGAGATTGAACTGACCCGAAACTCGGTCACCATTGCCAGAGAACTAGAGTACCGGTCCCCAAAGGCGGTTAGTATCTTATAAACATGGCAGCCATCTATGGAGTAATGTCACGATTCAATTCATTAAATAAATCCCAACAAAGCAATGATAATTCTTCACGACGCGACACAAAGAAGAGCCAGAAAATCACTTCCTTTTTAACCACTTAATTGTCTTTTTATACGACAGTCATCACCAACACAAAAGAAAAGAACTCGAACGAATTCATAACCGGGAAAAATCGTCACAAAAGCCGCTAATTATCTTATTATTCGAACGCCCTTTTGAACCTTAATCGCCATAACCATAGCTACCTCCCTTTTCACAGAGAAAAAGAACACCGGTGAAAAATTGTGTTCCACCAATAAAAACATAAAAGCCCATTGTTCCTCTTCCACCGAATTATGGACGGTGTGATGTCGGTTACCATGGAGACGGACGCCGTTGATTGACTGCTGTATCACCGCGAAGATGACATTCGCTTTCTCTGCTCTTCCGATTAGCCGTGGACACCGAAAGAAGGGTTTATCAGGAAGAGGCTGAAATAATGGTGGGCTCATTTGGTGGGGCTGCGTTATGACAGAGGAGGATGACTTTGTACCTTTTATCTGGATGTGTCAACATGATTTATGGCTCCACCATGTGAAAAGAGGAGTACATATTAATCAAGGTTTTTCGAGGGATTTATTTTTTGGTTTTTCGTATCGTCTGGGGAAAATAAATACGGCTTCATAGGCTTGAATATGGAATGAGAGTGATTTTTAAGGTATGCGATTATGTTCGGGACACTTTTTCTTCGAAAATGGATA
>BGPR01032959.1:0-15473 GCA_013235015.1 Araneus ventricosus | reverse complement strand
TCCTGTTGTCCAAAACAACACAAGACCATGTAAGGAATAACCATGGGCAATAACCACAAGAACCAGGCATGGAAGGGGAACTGGGCATAAGGGCACAACAATGCCCACACCAAGGCACAAGAAGCAACAAAGGTAATAAACGGGCAATGGCAAACCCGCAAACCGCACAACGAACCGCGTACCGGTAAAAATGCTGTCCCGCTGTGTAAAATGTAATGCAACCGGCAGGAAGAAAAGGGCGGTAACGGTAATGCGTAATATCGCACGGTGAACCCAATGGGCAATCCGTGCGGCGGCGTGGTGCGTACAGGTGCAGGGTAAAATAAACCGGGCAGCGGTGACAGTGAAGGGGCGTGTAGAACGTAAAGGCAAAGGCAAGCAATGAACGCAACCGTACGCAAAATGCGTAGAACCAGTATGCAGGCAAGGAACAGTGCGTATGGCACGGCACAACACCAACCAGAACGGCCAAACCGCATGGGTATTCACCGCGTAGTATACCGTACGTACAGAATCACGGAATGCGTGGCAATGCTAGTCTTCCAGTCTCCATGTAGAAACTGTGTGGTTCTCCTTTGAACGAATCTTAATGAGAGCTCCTCAGGTAATGAGTAAACAATGATGGTCGGATCTATTAAAATATCGAATTAAACACAGTCTGTTGATCATTAAAAGTCACAAGGGGCACCAGCGCACCATGAACCCGCACATCCTGACGATCCCTCGACCCAATAACGACAAAAAGTCCCATTCCATCTGCATTCTCCCATGCCTGTAAGTATGAGATAAAACAACGCCTGAACTCCCTCTCTACTTAATACACTGCAAAACACAGGCTCTGTGTCTAATTGATTTATTTGTCCTTGAAATCAAGGCAGCTTGAAACCTTTAGTTGCAAATACATTTAAGAAAATAGTTTTGCATTGAAGTAGGTAATAGTCATTTAAATAAAAATGTAAAGAGGTTAAAGATTCTGGGACGAAATTTTTTCTATTCTGCCGAGCGGTTTGGGTCCTGCAGTAGGATACAAACTCCATACATGCATGACTTGTAACAGATTTTGATCTTGAAACAAATTTCCATACCTATTCTCTATAGGAAAATACTATGAATATTTGAAATGAGGATAAAATGAAAGTATTTTGTTAGTGCAAAATACAAAAAAGGTCTGAACTTCAATTGACCTAAAAATCTGTCTCTTGTGTGGTTTGTAGTACAGAATATTTTAGCTGAAGTCTACAGCATTTTCTCACCATTTTATTTACGACTTTAAATTTAATATAGTTTGAAGAAAAAAAAAATTTTAGCATTAAAATAAAGTCAAGGGGAAATCTTGGAATAAATAAACGTCTCCATCCAAACTTTACACATGAGTTTCATGTAAAGACTAATTCATAGAATTTTACTAATACCCAAGACAGAATAAAAAACTAGATATTCAGGGAAATAGTTTCATATAGCCTCCCATCAAGTCAAATCGGGCAGCTCTTCTAGTATTAACCCAGGGTCTCAAACTTTTCCTCCCCATGCAACCTTGATTTAGGTCTTCTTTTATTTCTTTTCTCGTTTCACTATACAAAGAATCCTTCACTGCAACGTTATACCCAGGTAAGCCGAAGGATCCTGGAATCTCAAGCAAGACGCAGGTGGACTTGGCTTCCTTTTGACTCTGCATTTGCATTCACTTTTTTATCTATAGCATTGAACCAATGTCAAAGAGATGAAATCAGCACTTGCAATAATCTCCTGCACAATCATAAGTCAAGTAGCCAAAATTACACCCCTTGTTTCTTTTACTCTATCTTTGAGGCAGGTTTTAGGGACTCAAAGGTGTACAACCCTTCACCCTTAATTCCCATACTAGAACCTGAACTCCCTGCCGTTCTCTTGTCCACAGCCGATCGGAGTTCACCCCAGGTGCACTCACAGAACCCTCCAGTAAACGGCTATACCAGTGCACTCTCTGCAACGGATTCCATCTACCACTTTCTTTGACGATTTCAACACCGGAAAGGTACAAATGAGCCGCAAGACCATTTCCGGAGTTCCTTTATATCACGCCGACAAAGTAAACATAAGTAACCTTCAGACTGAACACCTCATTTGATGAGGCCAACTCCACTGCGCATGCGCAAAAAAAGCGGAGGGTCCAACTGCTTAAACAAAGATTCCAGAAATTGCTCTTTATTAAGCCATGCAAGTTCTTCAAGCAAAAAAAGTAATCCCGTTTCTTTCCTTGACAGGTAAAATTGATTTTGACAAGCACAACAAAGACAGAAACAAAAAGGCACACTATCAAAATCGACGGAGCTAATCCCACTTAAGAGATTTCAGTGATTCAACCATAGGTCGACTGTATATATCCATCTGTGCATCTACCTTCCGTCTTTAAGGCTCGTTGCTGAGAATCTGATAGGCAAATCTAATGAAGACCCCGACATTTTTTTAGAGAGCATTTATTCATATATTCCATTTTGGGAGAAACCTGTTAAAATCAGTCTATTTATGAAACCTGTCGGACCCTAGTAACCAGTTAAACCTAGATCTAGTGTGATATTTTTGCACTATGATTTTGTTGTTTTATATACAGATACAGTGAAATATAATCCACTTTACATGAAGCATGACTTATTGAAACCTATCTGGATCGCCCTGATAATAGAGGCAAACTCCTGATAAACGCCCAGATCCAACCCAACCAGTAACGATCAGTTCTTCCATGGATCCCAAATCTTTTGCCGTAGTAGGCTAACGAAACCATGTCGATACTTGAAAAGGAACATAACACTAAACAATAAGACAAATAAAACAGTGAACACCTTCATGCGTAACGTGAAACCAAGATTGAAATAACCTTGAAAATGCCACCTTTGCACCCATTTTTTCGCAAAAAAATAATAATAACAGAAACCATTTCAAGACACTGGAAAATCGGGAACGAGATAATTAATCTGGACACATGACACACATTAATACTACTTTTCATTACTAAAAGTCGTAAAATAAATAGTCCACCTGACCATCTTTAGCCTGAGTTCGACTAATGGTATGAACATAAAAGCAAACATGCCAAATGCAGCAACAAAAACTTTTTCAAAGATTGCTAATTAAATTTTAATAGAAAGTAAACACAGTGGGTACCTGCTCCAGCAAAATTTGGACTGAGGCCACCAGTTTTAAAGGATCTTGTAAGGTGTATACACCAAGGGGGTGTGAGGCAATGAGTCATACATGCACTGAGAGTTCTCGGTTAGACTGCACCTGGCAAAATGTAGACATCATCCCATTCTTCATCTCTATTTTAATAAAAAATGCCGAACCCTGCCTCAGCAAAGTGGAGGGCTCTGAACTGCTGTTGAACAATATATTCATTTTTTTTCACTGTAAAAGAATTCGCTATAGTTTTTTTGGGGAGGAGGAGGGGTCATGATTTTTTTAAATATTTTTTCAATGTACAAAAAAAAGCATTTATCTGCCAAATAGTCTATTTAGGATGTCCCACAATGTTTTACAAAAATTTAAGAGTAAACTATGATGATCAGTCAGCATACAGGAAACGTTTCTTCTTTCTCACTTTGCAGAACATGGATAGGAAAGTAAGGCGACGGTTACAGGGCCTTGCCAGCCACCATGCAGAAAACCCCAGGAACTGGAAATTCTGATAATCCGACATCTAAAAAAATCTGAAAAATTGCCCACTGAAAACAGCTGAAAATAATAACTGATGAGTCAGAAACAAAGAACAGTTTATCCTGTTAACCTAAAAGAAGTGTATCTGAGACCATCCTTGAGGAAATGGATACAGCACCCACCCAGGTTAAACCCAGAAATCTTCTCCACCCCTCAACTTGCCTACATGCCACTGTATCAAAGTGAATCGCTGCGCTCTGTACAGAGCACCCAGAGCACACGCAGTGGTCTCTAACCTGGCTGACCAATCTGTAAATGTAAAATATATCGAGGGCCAGCACTAACTAAATATTATACAAGTAAAAGAAATACAAACACATACATTTTATATTAGTTTTGTATTGGGTATTATATGTACCGCAAAACATGTCAGTAATTAATAAGGCCAATTGTAAAAAGGATTAAAAATTGTTTGTATGCTAAAACTAGTGATGACCTTTTGATGCTTCCCCTGACTTCTGGCTGTTGATTAGTTGCTCTCTGCGGCCCACTAATACATTTCATCCGAGGCTCACAAGTGTACAAGTGGCCCAACTTAGAACCGCTGCCTCTACCTGCATTTGCTATATACTAATAGTATTTCCACTGAATCTCCTTCTCTCGGATTGGAATTCCTGAACTGAAACAAAGTTCAGCCCCAATTAGTTCTGGTCTCAATTCGTAAAAAAGGAAATTATACACCAGATAAAATGTAATGTCAAATGATTCCAATAGCATAGAAATCTCTATAATAGCATAATAAATCCAGGGTTGTAATGGGAAGAAAGAGACGATATCAAGGCAAGACAACGTAGTAGCTGTAATTAAAACTTTAGGAGTACCGAAATTAAGTCAAAGGACCCCACCTTCTAGCTAAAACCTGTCACCGCTGTTATGCAAGTAAATCTGTTGTTGTCCTCCTTGGGACCGAACGTAAGTAAACCTGCCATTGTATATTTTATCAGGTGTGTGTATTCCTTCTTTTTACTGACCCACTGTCAAGAACCCCTGTAGCGACCCTCCCATGTTTTTTCCTGACCCTAAGGTTCCTGGCTAAAATTACTTGCTCATTCACCTGATTTCACCCTTAAAGCTCTGACGTTTGAGGGACACATTTGAATATGTACACTGCAGCCGTGTCCAGTGAGTAAACTGGGGCTTATCAGCTGCAGCCCCCCCCCACAGTTAAACCAAAATTCTGATTTTATTTAAAATCACTCTGTCCGTTTGCTATTTTAATTCCCTTCTAAAAGATAATAAAATCGTGATAATATTGCTTTCTCTGATTGATATCTGAAAATTCTTCCCACTTTCTAGTCCAGTAATTTGTAGTACTGACGCTATCGAAACATTTTTGCTTAGTTATTCTACTGTATTTTTTTTTGCATTAAATCATCAGTAATTGTAGGTTCTTTATGATTCTTATTGTCAGTGAGTCAAGTCTGTAAAAGTTAAAGGTTTTACTATGGGCCATGGTTTGAGGCATTTGTCACGATACAAAGTGTCCCTGTGGACCTGAATCCTGATCTGCCCACTGGCCGTGCCACATCATAATAATGGAAAATCACATGCCCTAAATTTCTATTTCCTTTTATTTCAGGGAATTTTATCCCAAGCACACCAAAGATTTCCTGGTTTGTTTAAACCTTTGATTTCTTCTGCTGTCCAAGGTTCTTTTTTTTGCCAAACAGATTCGAAGTTCTGAAATAGTAATTCCTTACTCCGTTTCATTGTATACTTTAGAATCAATTGTATCTGACTAAAAACATTCCTCCGCACTAAATAGGGCATCAGAAAAGTCAGAGCAAAATAAACTATCCTTAAACTATTTTGTTTTGAAATCAGTTGTAACTACGCAAGTAAATCTTGTAAAATAGCCCGTATATCAGCGTTAAACTTAACGAAATTTGCCTTTATTTTGTTTGTGGAAACATTTCCACCACGGCAATAAAGTGACCAGAACACAACATACTACGAAAGGGGAAAAAAGTTGATTTAAAAAAATACGCAGCAGAATGTATAAATACAAAATTAAAACTTATTTACTGGTTTCAGCCGCCAAAAAATAAAGCACTGTAATTTAAATGCAAAATGAAGTGAAAATTAACTTACTTTTCTATTCTCTAGAACGAAAGTGGAATCTGAAATAGTTCAAGTTTGTTTTATTTATTCTTTTTATTTCTCTCCTCATGATTTCACTCGCCAACTGCAAAAAAAACCGTAAACTTCAAGTATGATAAGTAGTTAAAGAATAGATCGATACAGTCCATAGACATAAATGAGTCGGTTTCGGTTTGTAGTCTTGATAAAGATATCGTTAAAAATCTATTTGTTGTTGATTTGACCCTTGTTTTTATTGCTGCTGATTTTATTTGTCTGGTATCAGTTTGAACCTTTATTGAATTAAAACCATTGTCTTCATGTGTAGTGAATTTAACTTAAATATTCTCATAAAATTAAAAGGAGAAGGTCTACTCTTTCCCTGTAAACCTGGGTTTTTTTTTTAAAATGAAATGAAACAAAAGCCTATGATAATAGTAAAGAATACTCAAAAGATTGTTTAGTGCAGTGTTTACCTGGAATCTGGCAACACTCATTTTAAATTCTTGAGATATGTTAATGGGAAAGCAATTGAATGCTTTAAATTTGTTCTCATGTTAGTGGTAACTCACAAAATGTAAATTTCATCACTTATCCTAGACTTTCTGTATTAGTGGTGGGGTCTGGCGGGGTCACGGAAGCATTTTAAACTCATAAGATAGCATTTAAAACGATCTCTTTTAAAATAATGGAGTAATTCAACTCAAACTGAAGTGGCCAAGTTGCTCCTTCTGTAGTACCTAGAAGCTGAAGACGAAATCTTGGAACAGTTACTTTTAAAAAAAATGGAAATATAATTAATTTTCAAGTTTTAAATATTGTTGGCAAGTAAAAATCAGGAGAATCCGCTGGAATATTTTCGACAATGTGGCTATATTTTAACGTTGGGACAGAGTCAAAACTATAATTGTCTCAGTCTGATCTGAGACATTTGGCTGCCTTATTGCTAATCCATTGTCGTGAAGTTGCGATGATTGAGCACTTCATCTAACATTTAACTACACGTTGTCTTATGCTTTAGTGTGGGATGTCAAATTCTCCTTTCCTGTAAGAGATGTGTAAATGGATCTCCGAAATCAAATTACCTATGCGTCGTATCTGATGTAAGTCACTCTGAACATGAAACGTGGACTCCATTTTGAACCTGTAAGAAGATGATGACAATACATGAGTATGCGTTTCTTTCAGTACTCCTCTGCAGTGGAACCGTCTTATTTCCGTTTTTCAAAAGTAGATAACTGTATCATTAAACGTATATTTTAAACGTCTAAGTGGTTAAATGTATCTCCTCAAGATCAGAGATATGATTAAATACGTGTTGTCGAATGATCAGTTTAATTACATCTACAGCCACTCATAAATTAAGCAGCTCTGGGTAACCAGAAGCCAATCATATTGTTTTTTGCTGAGATAATCCCTGTCCTGGACAAGTTATCTCGCAGGCTAAGGTAAAACGTGTTAAAAGCTTAATTATTTTAACCTGAAAGCCACAAGATCAAAATAATTATGCCTGAGAGTTAACTGATCCAGCTGGACACAACCACAAATTCTAACATGCAGCCAGTACACATTGAAAATTCCTTTATCATTAAGACTCCAATTAGGGATGGTGGTTATGGAAAATAACTAGTTTCGGTTATCTGTTTTTCACCTCCGGTTTAACCTATGGTTATAAATCCGTTCAAAATAATCATTTTGCGAGATACAAAACACAAACGCTGCTCTGTTAGACAAAATTTTATTACTAATTGTTTCTAAAGGAAATCAATCCATTGGTCACATTTATCCGTCTACTATAAAGCATCCTTTTCAGTAATCCGCCGTAACAGTGGTTGTTGCTTGATTACCAAGATATTTGTAAATTCCAAATTCTCATAAATTTGTTAAATTTTAGTCTAACTGAACGCAAAATGAGCCCATCTTGACCTGGGTTTTTACCCAGTTATTGATTTTAAAAATAACTGGCTATTACTGACAAATAATAAACTGAAAAAAACTGGTTAAATTAAAAACTGTTTCTGCTAAAACCAGTAGTAGTTTTTCCCATCCCTAGACTCCGATCTTATCAAATGTCCGTATAGATATTTGATAATGAAAAAGTGGGTGGCTGGGAATTTGAGAAAATTATTTTATGGAGAAAAGTATGAAAGTGAGTGTGACCCTTCAAAGATCTAGTTCCTGATGAAACCCCTGAAAGTGGTCGTGGACCCCTGCTGTGGGGATGTATACTTCCAAGCTGAGAAGAACCACTTAAGTTGCATGAAATCTTCCAGCACAGTTTCATTGACCACACCTTTTAGTTTCTGGCAAAAAATATTTATGTTTTAGTAAAGTAAAAGAATAACTATAGTGCTATTTTGTTTATAAATCCAGTCTCTAGAACCCACTACTGCAAATATCCATGGTTTCATCCTAGGATTAAAAATGCTGTGTAAGGTAAATTCATTCTTTCTCTCATTGGAAGAGGCATTAACTGTCTTTTGCGTACTATAAGACTTGCCTTTATTTAAATACTGAAAATAAGTTTTATTGTTGATAAGCCATTAAATAAATACTTTGTCCCTAAAATTACGTTACGGTGTTAAGAAAATTATGACGTAATTTTTTCCTTTCGGTGAAAAAACTTATACATAACCCATTCGGTTGTTAAACGATGAAATTCTTACAAAGACATCAACAAATATAAGCTGTATATTTTAGTTCTTAAATCTCAAATGTTCTCTGACAACCAATAAATAGCAGGAGGCGAAATAATGCGTAAAGAAAGGATAACTCCATACTGGTTGGTCGCTGTCTTTGAAAGCTCCAATCTGAAATTAGCTTAAACAATTAAAAAAAGAAAGAAACTGAGTTTAGGTTTATTTGACTAACTCGCTAACGTGAAGATAATAAGGAGGGTCTATTTTGAGATCAGAATCTCTGGCCAATGAAGAGGTAAATAAGGATGACACTCTGAGCTGATATCCCACTCCTCCAAACTCCAATACACTGCACCAAAATATCAGGATGACCCCTCTCTGGAAATAATTCCCAGAACATGAACCAGGGCTGACACGATCTTCAATGGAATCCACTGTCCAACTATGATCCTCTGATTCTAAATTCAGACCTTGCCACTGGGTCACTGCCCTGAAAAGAAATTAGCAGGTATATAATGGAGGAAAAGTCCTTTCCGTCTCTTGTTTTTTCCACTTATATTTGTAAGTAAGCCCTGCCCCCCATGGCGTGGTTTGCAGAACCTCGAGTCGCCTGACTGCGGTGGTCTGGTGGCTCTGGCAAATCTCCCGGCAAAGGCCTGAGTGAGTGGACGTAATCTGATGCCGTCCGGCCACCCCAGCCCCTTGATCGCAAGGGAGCCATTTTACCGCCATAACGCTGGAAGGATGCAACCTGCATACTCACGAGCCAACACTGATCCCTTCCTGTTCCGGATGACGAGAAATAAGGTACGGATGAAACCCCGTGGTTATTGGTACGTAGGAACGCGGCTTCGCATTCAAAGGATCCATTTCAAAGATTATAGATCACGGTTTTGGATCCGATTTCCCACAAAGATCTGCTGTGTAGGTGGGGCCTGCACGCTGAATTCAACATCAGGTCAAACGTCCCGATGGTGGGGTGGGGGGAAGTTTTGAGGGATGATGAACCCAGGTGTCGTATCACTTTACCTGCCAGCGACTCTAAGATTACAACGACCATCCCAAAAATAGCCCTCATAAGTTGCTTCCAAATGGATACTATAAACTAAACCATAACATATGCCTAAGCATTTAAAACTTTCCCAGAGTTAAGATATCATTAAGTTATTTTATCTGTATATTTATAATCACCTTCATTACATCTCACCCAGTACCTGGCCTGAGCATCGGGCTCAAACCGCATTATAGTGGGAAGTGCTGGTTTCCTGTCTCTAGCTCTAAATGGCAATGAGCATTTAGGTCGTTAAAGAGTCTTGTTTGATTGTGATTACTAGTAAAGGAACAAACAAAATAAAAGATTTGTCTGTATAATCTCGCTGCAGCAGTGCTCTGACGGAAATTCCTATCGCTGGCTCAGGAGAGGGGAAGGAATGGAATTTTAGTCTTCTCTTCTCTCCCCCCCCTCTCCCCCTCCACTCCTATTTCCTGAAAAAGTCGGGAAATTAATGGTTTTCTGGGGTAATTCGCCCTTTGCCCTTCTCACGCTAACCCCTGTGGTTTTTATTTAAAGAAATTTTTCAGAACACTAATGTCCCGAGCGGCAGTGGCTTGGTGAGAGTTTCGGTTTCGAATCGCAGGTTTCAGGCCCGATTCTATCTATATTCCACCATATACGTCGTCTAGTGGACCGTTAGGATCAAATCTGTTTCCACTGGTGGTGCTATAGTTTGAAGAAAGGGTGAGAGGTTACCGACTCCTGTGTCAACCTTCAGACTTGTGAACACTTCTGTCTTGTGTCGGAGGGCAATCCATTAGAGACAAAATGTCGGAGAAGCGATTAGCTTTAGGAGTAAATTGATAGCAGTTGGGCAGTGTATACATACTTCTTGCAATGCTACAGTGTCGGTCAAGTAATTAGCAACGCTTTGCACATCATTTTCCCCAGAGGTCGGACGGAACTTGGAGATATATGTGTAGTACCACAGGTGGCCGAAAAGGCTCATAAAATTTATTTTTCAGCAATTGCAACTGAAAAGTACTTTCCCTTTGCTTCGAAATTTTCTATTATTCTTCGAAATTTAATATTATAATTTGCAATTTCAGCCTGCCATTATTTTCTTGTTGAAAAAGAAAAGACTGCTAAGAAGCAGATTTTATAAGCCATATTTTTAACTCAACGTTTTAACAAAGCTTTGTTCCGTTCATTGTCCACTTCGGGCGCTTTAAGTGGAAGCAGGAGGGTCTGTGCGAGTCCGTAACTGCGCATCTTCCTGCTCAACCTGTTCGGGAAAATTCACAGCCCTACTCTTTGATGAACCTGTTTGTTTGCACAGAGCCAAATGTTCTCTCGCGTGCTCCAACATAAACAAGCGCGGAGGAGGGCTGGGTCGAGATCGAATGTTGACAATCCTTTCCCTCTCGGGATTAATATCGTTAACAGGGAACCGGTGTTCCATCAGATCTCTCGAAAGCTTCCTATGAAATTAACATTCCTCCACTTCTTTAAATCTTTACATTTATCTAAAAACAGACCGTGAAATAACAAGGCATTCTGTACTACATTAGTAAAGGGGGTATGAAAATATACCATAAAAAGTTTTCTAAAAACAGACAGTAAAATAACAAGGAACTGTATACTACTATAGTAAAGGGGATATGAAAATTTTCCATAAATAGTTTTCTAAAAACGGACCTTAAAATAACAAGGTACTCTATACTACTATAGTAAAAGGGGTATGAAAAATTTCCATAGAGAGTTTTCTAAAAACGGACCGTAAAATAACAAGGTACTGTATACTACTACAGCAGAGGTTTCCAACCTGTGGTACGCGTACCCGCGGGGTACGCGAAACCAAAGTTGATAATGGCGGAAACAAGAACACACTAGGAATTAAAAGTGTTACGGAATTTTGTTCCCGCAAGTTAATAATTGCTATTGAATAACTTAAACATGAATAGTTGATTATTACAGATTGTAATTTTTATCCATCCTTATAAGTTAATGCGAAATTATTACAATAGTGATTTCATTTGTTTTGGCGTTGAACTATTGTGAAAATGTAATAAAATGCAAAATCAAAAATAAATCCAGCAAATGTTATTAGTTCGAGTCATTTGACTCTTAAGCTAAACCAAGCCCTTAATATTATCGATGAAACTTCTTTGCATAAACGGATGGTTGTTAGTGGTGGGGTGGGGGGATATGACAGTAGGGAGTACGCGAAAATATGAAGATTAATCAAGGGTACGCGAGGGAATAAAGATTGGGAACCCTTGTACAACAGTAAAAGGGGTATAAAAAATTATCACCAAAAATTTTATTTTTAATTATAGCAACGATAACTCACAACTATAAATATCGTAGGCTAACTGAAAAATCATGTTTATTGCAAACAGGGCCATTATTTTGAAAACACGTTTACCAGGCTTGTTGTAAAATGATCTGTCACGTTCTAATCAGCCTGACATCTTTCTGGTTTATTGTAACCAGCCCAACTTAATGCTAATTAGAAAGTGTGCATTGTTTGTTCAAAGAGCCTAATTTCATCTACGGTCACTGCATTAAATACTATCCCATTCCGCCTTGTTAACAAGTATGGACGCACAAAAAAAGAATAAGCTCCCAAAGCACTTAATCTTAGTGAACTTTTGAATTAGTTATTAAGTAAATAGGTAAGAAAAAAGTAACTTTAAAAAGATCGAAGCAAACATAAATTCTATCTTAAAAAAAATAATCAAATGAGTTAAAAAAAAAAGAATCGAATTTACTTTTCCAATTAAAGACAAGATTGAAAATAAGTTACCCCGGAAAAAGCTTCAAGTTACAAGTAAACACATACTGTATCTTTAAAAAAAGAAATTGTAGAATAAATTCCTTTGTTCTTTAGATGATTCTTAAAATGCACTTTGTCAGAAAGAACGAATTAGGGCTTGTTTAACACTTAAAAGCCCGATTTTTTTTTAAAAAATAATTTTAAAATGTTTTTTCATTTCTTGAATAAAACATGGAAAAAATACTTTTAAATTCCTATTTTGTTTTAAGTATGATTTATGGATAAAAAAACCCAGTTTGTTACCAACTGACAACACTGGATTTTATTTCAGAAAAAAATTCCCTTGAAAAAATTCTGTAATATCAAACACAGATGAATTTTAATAAATAATAATACGGATAAGGAATTTCCTTCAATATTTGTGGGATAAAATATGGTATTCTCAAGCATACAAACAAAGCTAAAAAGATGCAGCCTCCAGTGAAAATCGCCATTTTTTATTTTTTTTATCAGCACTCAGGCTATCATCTATATGTTGTAAATTGATTGTACAAGAATTTCAGTATATATCCTGTTGGCAGTAACAGTCATTAGAGCTTCAGTCTTATTCTCAAGATTTTAGAAGACAAAATTGGAAAAAGGGAAATAATCAAACGAATCCATTTTCACCATTGAAATTCCGAAATTATAATTAGTTTAAAAAATATTAATTAAAAACGTCAAAATTAATGAATTCACTTGCTGCCATCTACTGACAGCGTGGTGAATTCATTCAAGACGGATTAGATTTCCCTATTATTAGTTTTCACATCCAGTGTTGCATTTTTTATTTATTTAACGGAAGTTGGTATTTCTTTTTTAGCGGGATCTGTGTTTGGATTTATTAACATTGGAAAAAAATCGTTTTCATGCATTTTTTCTTTCTTTTTTTGTGTTTAGGTGTTTAACTTCATTACGCTTGTTGGGGAAAGTAAGTGACAATATTTGTTGATTGTTGAGAAAAACGGTGGCGGGGCATATGAAAATATATTGATCCCAAGGGTCTCACGTGACCTCACTCCTCTCCGCCCGCGAATATCCTATTATTCGAGATAGCCCATTCAACACCGGATTGTGTACTTTCAAACTTGAAACCCCTTCACAGCGGTCATCCCTCTGAGCGGCCAATTTTCCTTGGAACGGAGGGTGGCCTCTGTAGAAAAGTGTCACTGTAGGTCATTACTGAAAAAGAAGCACGAAGATATAAAGAACTGTCAATAAAACTTTTTGCTATTACTTTTATTTCTTCCTTTTCTGGCTGATTCATCCACATTAATCATTATAAGGAGACCTTATTCCACATTTAGCGAAAGTAGGGAAGGATAAGTGTTCAACAGCTAACTTTTAGAAAATTTAAATACAGTTGATCTTGTCTTTTAATTAGAACGATTTAGTGATAAGTAAAACATTTGAAGGTTTGAAACATTTTAATTCAAATTCAGGACATTTTTCAATCCGAGACAATTATTCTAAAATTGGGACTGTTCCGGTTAATGCGTGCGTCTGGTCACTTAAATTATTCGCAACATTGATACCGAAATGCAACGGTTAATACGCATTTATTATAAAAGAACATTTCTGGATCCGATCGATTTTTTACAAACCAGAAATGATAAATTTATAATTTTTCTCACTTCTTTTCACTTCTAATCGTTTACGTTGAAGGATTTTCTTTTCGAATCGCAAGTAAGTAAATTATTATTATCAGAGAAAGAACACTTTCTTTCAAAAGTAGGCTGACCTTATTCGAAGTAGTACTACAATAAATGTTGAGAATTGACTTTTATTTTTATAAACATTTTGTAAAATTCAAATGAATTCTTTAATTTAGTTTATTATTTCTTTTTATTTAATTTTAGAAGTCTATTTATAATTTTATAGCTCCTACTTTTTAGTTTACCTTAACTTTTTGCAGCTAAATCTAATTAATATTATTATGAGATTCGTATTATTAATGAATTTCGGAACAATCTGGAGCGTCTAACCACCTTAACCGTTTTGAGAGTTTGTTGGAATAGATAAGTTCTTACTTAGGCAGATCTGGAAGAGATAATTAGGTTGCAGTTAATTAGGACCAGGTCGACAATCAGCATTAACTGCAATCTGATCTTGCTGTGAAGTTTCGAATTTTTCGGCAAATTCTGATGTGCTACATTTCCTTATTCAAAACTAGCAGTACAAGCACGCCGTTGCCCGTGGAATCAGAACTTCAACAAAACAATAAAAAAAATGCCCACAATGACGTGAAAAAGTTCTGAAAACAAAACAAAAGATACACATTATTGATTTTCCCGCTTATTTTTCTTCGCGATAATGACATTTCAACTGTAGAAAAACAATACAGAGTACGTTAATCCGAAACAATATTAAGAAATTGCAACATTCAAATGATTATTATACAGCAAGCAAAATATAAAATCGAATCCGAAAATAATAATCGAAGTCATTCAATTGAAGGTTATGACGTCACCTGCGCTCTTCCCCGTCAGCCAGTGAAATTTCCAGCAATGTTCCGGAGAAGTGTCGCGGGAGGAAGCTCGCTAGAGGAAATAAATAAAAAATTTAATTAATTAATTTTGCTAAATTTTAAGAATTATAACTATCGCTAGAGGAAAAGTATCTTTCAACAGACCAGGAAAAAAATAATTAAAAAAAACGGGAAAAGATATTTTAACCGTTCTTGTTTTAAATCCGACAGAACCACTCCAGTTATAAGCTGAAAAAAATGGAAAATAATAATGTTATTAGAACGTCGGATGCTCCAAATTTAAAAAAAAAAAAATAAAATTTCGATGGCAAAACTGACTATTTTTTAAAAAATTTTCACAATTCAGTAAATTACGTTTGAAGCTCAAAACAAATTTCATTAGAAAGAAAACTGTTCAATCCGATGGTGTATTGAATGTTTTCAACTATCATTAGAAAAGATACTACAGCCGTAAACGTGCCGAAAATGACCCAAAACAACACAAAACATTAAATAAAAAAATTTTCTATATTAAATTTTAAATTTCCGGTTTCAAGTTGCATTGAGTCACCATTACGACTACCTATGTGCCAAATTTCATGGCTGTAAGTGCGATAGATTCGTCTGGACATCGCGCGCGCACACACAGATACGATAGATAAAAAACTGTCAGCGTAATAACTGTGTGATATAAAAACTTCGTCGCTTAACAAGCAACACCACCCATCTCAATTTTTTGAAATTTCAAAGAGGTAGAAAAAAAATTGAATTTTTCGGAATCAATAA
>BGPR01032958.1:0-17236 GCA_013235015.1 Araneus ventricosus | reverse complement strand
TATCCATTTTCGAAGAAAAAGTGTCCCGAACATAATCGCATACCTTAAAAATCACTCTCATTCCATATTCAAGCCTATGAAGCCGTATTTATTTTCCCCAGACGATACGAAAAACCAAAAAATAAATCCCTCGAAAAACCTTGATTAATATGTACTCCTCTTTTCACATGGTGGAGCCATAAATCATGTTGACACATCCAGATAAAAGGTACAAAGTCATCCTCCTCTGTCATAACGCAGCCCCACCAAATGAGCCCACCATTATTTCAGCCTCTTCCTGATAAACCCTTCTTTCGGTGTCCACGGCTAATCGGAAGAGCAGAGAAAGCGAATGTCATCTTCGCGGTGATACAGCAGTCAATCAACGGCGTCCGTCTCCATGGTAACCGACATCACACCGTCCATAATTCGGTGGAAGAGGAACAATGGGCTTTTATGTTTTTATTGGTGGAACACAATTTTTCACCGGTGTTCTTTTTCTCTGTGAAAAGGGAGGTAGCTATGGTTATGGCGATTAAGGTTCAAAAGGGCGTTCGAATAATAAGATAATTAGCGGCTTTTGTGACGATTTTTCCCGGTTATGAATTCGTTCGAGTTCTTTTCTTTTGTGTTGGTGATGACTGTCGTATAAAAAGACAATTAAGTGGTTAAAAAGGAAGTGATTTTCTGGCTCTTCTTTGTGTCGCGTCGTGAAGAATTATCATTGCTTTGTTGGGATTTATTTAATGAATTGAATCGTGACATTACTCCATAGATGGCTGCCATGTTTATAAGATACTAACCGCCTTTGGGGACCGGTACTCTAGTTCTCTGGCAATGGTGACCGAGTTTCGGGTCAGTTCAATCTCTTATGCACAATTTGATATTCATGGTTCCCTAAAAAAATGTTTTAAACTTCAGATTGTGAAAGAGATTTACGGCATGTAATTATAGTAGCCTTTCATTTATTTTGTTCACTGTGTACATGAACGTTCTAATTAAAATTTTTAAAAAATCACTCCTCGGTACACATTCCCCTCCTCCAAAAATTTTGCCTGCGGGCCAACGGTTTGTCCTGCAGAGTGGCAACAGACAAGCATTCGCTTTTATTATTAGCAGAGATGAAAGCGGTTTGAATTTTATTGCAACAATCAAAAGGTTTTTTTTGGAAATTATGCATAAAATATTTTTAAAAAGTTGTTAAATTTTTTAAAAAATGGAGTGGCAACTAAATTGGTTTGATTGAAAACATAATTGGAAAAAAATGATTAAAAAAATTGAGTGGTGTAAAAATGATTCTTTTTCGATTACATTTTCGAATATTATCACTCCTAAACGCCAAAATTTCGCTTAATTTCTTATTATGGGCCGTCAACAAATGATGTCACGCTTGGAGGGGGGAGGGGGTTCGTGAAATTGTGGCAGTTTGTGACAAGGGCGGAGGGGATAACAAGAAATGTGGCATCACACATTTTGGTTAAAATAAAAACATTTAAAATCAGCAGATTAAATTTTGAAATTACCAGAATTTGAGGGTATTTTTTTAATCAGGGCTAAAACAACTTTCATGTGATTTTTTTCCCACTTATATTCCTTTATTTTCAAAAAAGGCATTCAGGGTAGATTCTGAGAATATGATAGCAGCAGAAATTCTTCAACATTAGAAGAACCCCCCCCCCCGTCACACCTTTGAAATGTCCAACAAAAGATACGTCTCCCCACCTTGGTGAGTGGCACAAACAGGTTTATCTTATTGAGGCGTTTATTTTTTTAAATTCGATCTGTTTAAAAGTATTTTGTGTTCATAAAGTAAAGATAAGATTTAAAGCAAAATATTTCAAATTCCAAAATGCTACTGTTTTCAATTGTTCTTTTATATTAATATTTTATTACTATTGCATATTAATTAAGTTTTTTGTTGTAAACATTGATCTTATTTCATACAAAATAAGTAAATATATAAGCATTATTATTGATATACTCACAAACGTCATTAAAACACATTGTTAAAGTTTAAAAATAAAATTTGAAACATGATCTATAACGTAGTGCTTTGTTCATGAACTGTAAGTATATGTTTATGTAATATAGCGTGGCATGTGACAAGGGGGAGGGAGAGGGTATGGTGAAGTGTGACACTTTGTGACAAAGGGGGGAGGGTGGGCAAAAATATTGAAAAAAGAGTGTGACATCATTTATGGACAGACCCTTAATTAAAATTTCGAAAATTGTTTTTAGAAGTGAACATTCCTACTCTCCGAAGTATATCCGCGGCATCGGATAGTAGGTCAAACTGGAGTGATGGTAGGTAATTCTAAGCCAAATGTCTGCCCTGTAGGCAAACAGGCAGAAAACATTAGCTTCTATTATTGGTAGAGATAAATGTAAGAAAATAAATGTAAAGACCGTTACTAGTAAATATCCAACATTAACCACTGAGAATGTTCTCGTGTAGTTACCATGCGTTTATGTTAAGCTTTGTAGCATAGTGAAACTAATGGAATGTGTATTTTGGATCTCTTCTCTGTTAACCGATTGACATCAAAATTTGATACAGATTTACAATTTTTTGTGTCAAGAATTTCAAGTTTTCAACATTATGCATTCAAGACTGATTTCTGTCCAATTTCATTGATATAACTTGTTTTGTTTTGAGTTATAGTGTTTCCATTCCCACGAACAGAACTCTAAACTTTGATGGACGAGGTCTGATATTTTATACTATATACAAATTTTATACTACAACTTTAGTTTAAAGATCATTTACTGAAATTTATCCCACTATCTTTTTGAGTTTTCAAGTATCACGTCCACATACTGGCAGACAGTCAACGGATGATCTTAAAATTTGAGACAGATCTAAACTTCTTGTGATAAAAACCATATGTCAAATGTCATAAAACTAAATCGTTCTGTTTTTGAGTTATCGTGCCAATATGTATTCCGACCGACAAACTTGCTTCTCGTTAACGGCTAAATTGGTAAATTTTGATGAAAAAAAAATCTAAAATTCTGGTGTTTAGACCACGAGGCAAACTCATTGCATTTTTTGAATTACCGTGCACACAGGGAAACAAACATACATAATTCCAAAAATAATTATTTAGGACTCAGGGAGGATGAGGTTCGTCAAAAAGTCGAGGTCGAATTTCAAAATCCGCTTAAGTTCATGTCTGTTATAATTGATTTAATTTCTCTGTTAAAAAAGAAATTATTTAGGAAGAATAATTTTCACCATAATCGTCACCGCTACAGTTTCCCTCATTAATGTTTTTTTAATGGCAGCGCTTTATTGGATTATTTATTTTCCCCTGGTTTGAGGTTTTTTTGATTCTCTGAAAAATATATTCCGTGCTAAGAAAAGACTTTTTTATTTAATTAAATTGATTTAATTTAATTTTAATTATAAATTACTTAATAATAATTTTACACAACCACTACAGTTTCCTTCAGTAATGTTTTTAATGGCGATGTCGCTTTTGTTTCTCCACCCCCTCCCCCTTTTTGCAGTTTGTTGACTATCTATAAAACATATTCGGCGCTAAGAAAAAAAAACTTTTTTGTCGGACCTTAAACAGATGCATCTTGCCGGTTGCTGTTTGAAATGAAATAATAAATTCCAGTTTCTTGAAGATGCGCCTGGCATCGTTCAAAAACCTCCAAACTTCGTCCAGAAACTTTTGCTTTATCAGCGTACATAACGAACTGACAAAGCAGCATTTTTTGTCTGCCATACATTTGCTTGAATAAAAGAGCACAAGTATGCAGCTGAAATCACAGACACAAATGGACAGAGGAAAAAATTAAATATTTTGGAATCCTGTTTGTTCCTTTTCCTTTCGTTTGTGTTTCTTGGCACTGGCTTGTTCTTTCTGTACTATAGTGTTTGTTACTGGAAATTCGGATGTTTGCTGTCTTTTTACAGATGGAAAAAAGCTTCAGTTTCACCTTTGACAGAAATAGTTAATGTTATTTATCATTAAACACTTTTATTTAGCTTGACTTGTTTGTAAAAATGGTACTTTGTAAGCAATTTTTCTTTCACTTCCTGGTGTGTTCGGGTTTTGAAATATTGTATACTTGCGTGTTCTCTATGAAAATACATTATTTTGACCCTTTGAGTCCCAGTGATGTCATTTGGAATCATCATTTTCATTATTTTTTTGTTCGGCGCCTAAACCTGCCTCTTATACCAAATGGACATCATTAAATTCTTCGCATTTTCTTCTTTCCAAATATATTTTTTATTCTTACCAATAAATCGCTGCGCTATCCGTTTTATCTATTCAAAAATTCCCTTTTTGAGCTTCACTTCACTCAGCGAAAAAAAGTCAAAATAAAAAATAAATTTTAACACAATTTAAATGAAATTACAGGTACAATTTCATTCTCATTATTTTTAAATATCTTAAAATATTTTTTTCAGCTGTTTTCTAAATAGTTATTTAAAAAAAAATATGTTCCATTTTTTTGGTTACTTTTTGGTTTTCTTTCTTTTTGGAGTTTCATCTTAGGCCCAAAATAAGTATATTTCCTAAATTTCAGAATTTTAGCCTAAATAATTCTATTCTTGGGACTGAAAAGGTTAATATTTTCAAAACTGAATTGTCAATTAACCGATTAATTAAATAAAATTTTTATTGCACACGCCTGGCACCATTTAGTAGTGGGTTTGGAAAAAATTGATATCAAGATTGTCTAATATTTAGAATAATGAATTATAAATTATAGGTTAAAAAGTAGAAAATATTTAAAATAAAGAAAAATTTCACTTTTTAGTACACGAATAAAAAAATGCTTATTTGTGGACTAAAAAATAAGCAATGTGACTTCTTAAAAAATTGTTTGTTTTTTTATTTTAACAAGGAATAATTATGATAATGACGTTCTGTTACAGATCTATAGTTTTGGCGAACAGATCACATACCAAATTTCATTCGTCTAGCTCGTTTCTCTTTTAAGTTATTGTGCTCCCAAGTGAGCAGGCTTCATTCCAAAAATGGAGTTTTCAGACTCAGAGATGTCTGAAAAGTAGAGTTTAATCAAAATCTGGTGGTTGAATTTTTTTACAATACTTACTTTTTATGTTCTTCATATACTAGAACCAACTGGAGTGGTCTCCCCGAAATTTTCTTGCATACGCCCTAACACGGGGGGGGGGATGCGCGAAACGGTAGTAACCCGCTCCGTTCCCTAACACAGGTGGGGAAAACGCGCCAGCGGTCGCGCCTTTTTTTGCGTTGTAGAATGGTGAACAAACCGAATATGCAATTTGAACGCCTTTTTTTCAACCGATTGAAACCAAAATTGGACACAGATCTATAATTAAGATAAGAAGACCACGTATCAAATTTCATTTATTTAAGTCATTGCATTTAGGAGTTATCGTGTTCACAAGCATGTGATTATTCAGACCAATAGATAGTCAACCCTTAGACGTATTTCGTCCAAACTTTGATACGGATCTTCATTTCTGATGATAAAACTGTGTACCAAATTTTATTTATATAGCTATTTAAGTTTTTTTGGTTTATCGTGTTCACACGAACATGGACAGACAGCTAGACCGACTTCCTCTAGAAGGATTTCGTCCAAAATTTGAGAGAAATCTACAAATTATGTGTAAAGATCACATACCAAATTTCATCCCTGTAGCTCAAGCTGTTTTCGAGATATTGTGTTCACAGACAGACACACAGAGAGACAAATGCAATTCCAAAACTGTGTTTTCCGGACTCAGGGAGGTCTAAAACGTGGATATTCATCAAAATCTCGAATTCGAAGTTTTTGACGATTACAGTACTTTCTCTTTGTGTACTTCGTATACGAGAAAGTAAAAACAATCCAATCCTTATAAATACTCTCCTGAATAGAAAGAAATAACTCCCACAAATGTTGAGACAAAAACCTCAGACAAAAGAACTGAAAAGACCAGCTTTTACTTTTACGTTGGACAGAGGTGCTTTTTCCACGTCTGCGGGGTTTTTTCATTAAAGCTTTTACCTGATAACAGGTCCTCGAGGAACATAAAGAACCACCTTCATTCAGCCCAACCAATAAGAATCAAAGAGGTGGGAGTAAGTTTTCTGGAAATTGCAGGGCGGCCACCGATTGTGCGAGCTATAAAGATAGAATACTGCTCCGCTGTTAATAATCAAACTCTCCCGGTAGCCCCAATCCATTTGAAGATTGAACATTATTACACTTTCGCCGAGCTTCTCTGTTCTTCTGCGGATAAGGCTTTCAAGTTGGCTGTTAAAAATAGAAATTTTTGATAACCGTCACCCGGGCTTAAAAGTATTGAATCCTGGGTGATTATATGTGCGCTCAATTTATAGAAAATTCTCAAAATTATATAGGGTGTTCCTATTAGTTACCCTAGACATGTGCGTGTCCAGTAGAATTTCGATTATCCGAACTGATTGGGACACTAATTATCTCGGATAATCGAAAACTCGGTTAATACATACCAAATTTTAAATCATGACTTCTTTTCTTTCGAGGTTTTCCAAAATTGCTTACTTGAAATTATAAAATACTAGAAAATCACCCTTCATGGTATGACGGGTGCAAATTGTCTCTTCATTCGAGAGATTTTCCGTCACATTTGACGTGTTTAAATAGATATATACGCGAAAGAAATGTTTAACATTGATTGAAAACAAACAAAATAAACATATGTTTTATGACAGGAAATATTTTTTTTTATTTACATGTTTCATTATTCAAATAACCTCTTCGTAAACAACATTCCGTGTGAAGTATTTTTCGTTGTTTAACAACTTTCCTTGTACTTCAGATGTCTGCGTAAATTGTAAGGTGATTGGGATTCCCGGACCTTGAAAGTGCAACACAGAGCTGTCCATGTCATCGCAGTAAATTCCAACACGGCCGAAAGTTTGCCCCTGCGAATATTCCCTCCCGTTCAACAGCGCAAAACTTTCCGATACGCTTACAGATGAATGACAGAAAAATGCGAACACTCGTGCATTTGCATATTTTTTCGAATGGACCTGCACAATTTTTTCACTGGATCGATTTTCTTTGAGCTTCGAGTATAAAAGAACTCATGCTTTACAGTGAAGACTCGGTCGCGAGGGCGTTTAGGAGACCCTCCAGAAAGTGATGAAGAAGAAAATGATTTAGTAATCACCCGTTTCACAGGAAGCTGATAATGATTTGTAACTTTCACCAATAGTTTTGTTTAATTTGCGCAATATTTACAGGTGATGTCCTCGCCGCCGCTCTTTCTGACACTGCTCGATTTGCATCTACACCACAGATCCGAAAGCAGGAAACCTCGTTCAAGTTTTCTAACAAATGGGTGAAAAGGCAGTGTGAAAAATTTCGCTTTAAACCACCGAATTCCAACTGTCACAACCAAGCGTCCGAAAATCTACAACACCTCTTTCGGCACCCCCGCAGACGATTAGAATTCCTTGCATGTCGTCGCAATGCCGCGAGTGATCCAATTAAGCACGTCCCGTCTGCCAATCCCCACGCATTATAGACTGGGTGGTGACAGATCCCCAAGACTGCCTCCGAGGCAGGGATCGCGATCATCGGGGATGTTCTCTGCGGCAGAGTAATTTCGAGTTCAGGGGGTGGCAATTATTTTGGCTCCCTCCGGTGCGGAGCGATGCATCTTCCGATACGCGTGCTCGGATGTTTTGCTATAAACTTTGCGTTTATATAAAGATATTCGACTATATAAAGTAAAAGAACTTTTTGTAAGCGAATAAATGCATTTTAACTATTTCTTTATTTTTCAACAAATGAAAGCCAAAAAATGCCACTTTTTTTGAATTACAGTTAGTTACGCAGTTCAGCTTAACATGCGGTTATATCTTATTTATATGGATGTAATGAAATTTAAATACAATTTTTATAATTTTACGATTTATTACCGGCTTTAGTAGCTTTTTTTATTTAGGGGCATATCAAAATTATTATGGCCAATTAATGAATTAAAAACCGCATTGTGCCGGAGGTTAATAGCTCAGAGCTCGTGCACTCCTTCTAACAAATACATCGATGGCGTGATTTATCACCGAACGGTAGTATTTTAGTAATGCCCATCTGCAACACAAAAAAGGAAACATTACAGTGATAAGTACAGAAATAAATTTGGAAAAATTAGAATTAATTTGAAACTTGCACTCATTTTCTTGTTTATTAGAGACCTATTTTTGCATGATGTTATTTTGATAATATTATTCCAATCATCAACCAAATAATATTGATATTATTATTTTGTATGATATTATTCCCGGACTCTGATAAGAGAGTCAGTCTCTATTCAAAGTTCGAGAAGCAGTGAATGGGTCCTTGAATTTGCCAGAATCAATCTATGGACAGCTATGCAAAATCGTAATGCATTTTCTTATCTGTAGGATGAATCAATTACAAGAAGAGCCTTTCTGTCAAACGCAATGGATTTTAGCCCTGGCCTTACGTCTAGAGTAACATGCCCTTTCATAAGCTGTCGACAATGCCCATTCTGAATTGCAAATGCCCACCTTTTCCGCTGAAGTTTTGAAAATGCACGAACGCATTCCACACAGAAATATCAAGGAGATGAAAGAAAATATTTTTATAGATTTTATTTTTTCTTATCTTTATGATTTCTATGCCCATTTTATCAATACCCTCTATAGCGAGATTGTATTGCATGACCTCATTCATGACTAATATTTTCATTGTAAAAAAATACTCTCTTATCGTCTGAAACGTTTTTTTAAGTTGAGAATATCGGAATATATGTTAAGTTGAGAATATGAACAAAAATATTTTTAAAACAGGCGAAAGCTAATTTTCTCTCTAAGTTATTAAAAATATTCAAAGAATGATATAAAATTAAATTAAGCAATGAAGTTGCAACTTGGAGGCAAATAAACAAGTGGTTTAAAATAACTGTGATGCTTTCATTTCATAGTAATTGTAACTCGAAAGATAATAAGTTTTTAATACACGTGGAAACATAGCTTTTAGCTTTCCAGCGGGCTCGCGTATGCAGGAGACACTTCCTTCGTGCATCGTATTACATGTTTATATCGTGCGTTGTTTTACAAAAATAAATGCAACTAATAGTTTATGTTATCTGTATTTATTAGTTTTATACTAAATATAGATGATACAAATAAAAATCGCACTTAAGTCTATAAAAGAACGAAATAAGTATGTGGTGCAATGCAAGTATGTCCTGTATACGCGCGCCTGTTAGAAGGTTAATGAATTGCCACGAAATCTTTCATTCAAATCTTCCTCGTACTTCACAGCATTTGCGAGTAAAATTTGAAGGAAATCTATTTAGTAGTGTGGGTTTATATAGCGTAGGATAAAATTAGCGTTTCAGTTTTATTTATATGGATTTACCGAGTTTTCGATTATCCGAGGTGATTACGGTCCCAATCAGCTCGGATAATCGAAGATATGCAACATGCATTATTAATCATTCATTGTCTTTGTTCTAGGCATTGATCTCCGATGCTTAGTCCCTTTGCAAATGCGGAGGATGCAATTTCCTGCTCCTGCGTTGCGTAACAAAGATCCGGATCAAATTTCAAGCCTATCCATCAGATATTGGAAATTGATCACCTTTCAAGTTACATATCCATTGCGTCGGAGACATCTATAGATGTTGTGACGTCAAAATCTGTTGCCATGGCTACCCCCGTTGAAGGTAAACGCGTCGTTAATGGCTAATGGACAGGCAATGGATCGCGGCTTTTGTTTCAGAGAACAAAAGAAAACAGATTCGGACAAGAAACAAGTCCCAACCCATTCAGTCGACGAGAACGGGTGCCCTAATAACATTTCGAGAAGAAAAGAAAGATGACCGAAAGAATGACAGTGGATTTGGTTGCTAATGTGCTCAACTTTTATCACTCTACGCTGGATTTCGTTACCTGTAATTTGCTGTATTTTGGGCATTTGATACTTATGGATTGCAATTTCCCGCAATGTATACTGCAGGATTTGGTGTTTCTTTTCTACTCGTTTTTATTGAACAGAACTTTTTTTCATATTTGTAAAAATATGAATATAAAAGATTTTATAATCGATCTTTCACTTATATTCTAATCTGATAGAGCAATGAAATGTTGTGTTCCAGAAGAAAATTCAATGTTTTAATATCTTCATAACTTAATAATTAGTTAACATATTTATTTTAATCAAATTTTGATTCCATGTAAAGACGCCAGCTGGCTTTGTTTAGTTATATTAACGTCTCATTTTGAAGCAACACGAAGTGTCTTTTGGGAAGGACCTAGTAATTTCGAATGATTCCTAAACTAGCACCCTCCTCTCTAAACTTTCACACCATACCAGCGGGAAGAAGTTTGACTCCGTACGTATAATTGTAAACCCGAAGCCGAGACCTTACCACTAGGTCACAACGAAATAGCTGGCAGTGAATTTAGAAAAAATCCCAGATGAACGTAAACTTGTCTGTTTATTGTATAATAATGAATTATAAAATATATCAAAGAATAAAATGTAGAAAACAATAAAAATAAAGAAAATGACTTTAAAAACATGCCTTTGATAGTGTACTAAAAAGTAGAAAGTAACTTTTTAATCAAAAATCTGGGGATCAAAACCAAAGTCATGAAATAAGAATCGTTTAAAACTAGTTTTATAAGGAAACTAAGCCACAATGAACATCATAAAAAGAGAATTCTTAAGCAGTGGCGCAACTAGGTGGGGCAGGTGGATCAAGTGCCCTGGGCGCAATTGCAAGGGGGGTTCAAAATTATTACAATTAATTGGTTGTATTTAATATAAAAGTAGGATTTTTTGAAGCTCTTATTCCCAAGATTCTTAAAAATTGAGATAGTTTCAACAAAGTGTGGGGAAATTCTAAGGATGGAGTCATTTTTACAACTCGGAAAACTCAAGCTGCGACAAAATAACAAGTAATATTATACTTCAGAAATTTTCTGACCGAAACCCTCATCGAGAAATTAAAAACTCGTTAGAAATAAGGGAAGATGGTTAGGGATAATTATCTCAGCAGTGTTCCTGTTCCTTTCTTCTGACCCGATGGTTCCTATGGTTTCTCACGGTATGCATGCTGCATACTGAATGATTGTCAGCTTCTTCGGAAATTAGTCAGAAACGATGAGCAGAAGTGTCATTTCTATTTTCAATCAGCAAAGAATGAAGAACGGAAAATATACCTCCATTTTTTGCGAAGCGTAAGCTCTCCAAAAAATTTAAAAAGACGTAAGCTTGCTATCTTTGTATTGTTTTTAGTACTGGATATTTACATAACTTGTACGATTAAAATGCCATAGTGTTTATTTTAAATTTTTTTTCGCAAAACCTAGATGCAATTGTTCTGGCAAACGAAAAAAAAAAAAACACAGAGAGAGAGAAAAGACCGCATAAAGTTTCGCAGTTGCTGGTAAAAATTAAACAGACCTTAAATTGGCATTGAAAAAAAATAATTAATTAATTTTCGCTAAAATAGCATGGATTTTTTAAATGAAAAAAAATGTAATAAATGTTTTATTATTTCATTTATGACCAAAACTCGACTGATATCCTATATTAGATTAACAAATACATAAATATAGTGTATTAGTTCTAATTATTTCCGTTCATAAAATCATTTTTTAGCTTTCCAAAAAAAAGTATACCAATGCCCCCGTGTTCCACCTATGCTAATATTAGATATTCTGAAATCAACTGGAAAGATAATGAAAAAATTTCTACCTGTAGATTTTATATTTTATTGGCCTTCTTAGCCTAGAGTCTCTATTTATACAAAGTCCCTTTAATGCTAAAAAAACTATCCAAATTTAGAATTATATGAAACTCCAAAAAGAAAGCATATTCTTACACAGATCTCTCTTATATATTTGTTAAATGGAAGTAAATTAATTGGTAGATAATTTAATAAACGTATTCTTTTCTTCTTCACAATGCAAAAAACTATTTTCCGATTCCGTGCTGAAAATAAAAAGGCTACATTATCCACCTAACGCTTGATATGTCCTGCAATCGGTTGAATATAAACGAAATGAATACTTAAAAATACTTTTTCTGTAAAATTTACGTTGAAAAAATAATTCCTGTGAGTTTTTGATGCATTCTTAGTAGCATCCCTAAAACGGATGCTAGGCATTAATGGGCCACCATTAACTGTAGTACTATTGTTTGGTAACTGTTTTTAACGATTATAAGTTTTAGTGGTGATATTTGGTGTTGGGAACAATTTTTGCTCATGTGATATTTGTCAAATGCTTTACCATTCGGAATCCATTGCGAATTTTGTCGGAGGAAAAAAAAAAGACATAACGTCTCTAGACGAACAACGTGCAGCTAGATGTTAAGGGAATGTGCAATTGCATTTGTCAAGTGAGTATGATGTCGCAGGATGCGACTGAATTGCCGCATAAACATTTAAAAATAAGAAATGTTTATAATGAAGATAGTAGATCCCGCGGTGAATGAGTGATTATAAGAAATAACGTGAATCTGTAAATATTTCTGTTGCGCGGCTCCCAACAACACGCGTTATTGAGCTATAGGATTTGGCAGCATCTATAGCAAACGATAGATCACGTGATTTTACTTTCCAAACGTAAATATGTTATTGAAGTTGTGAATTAAAGGAAATTCAAAAATAAAAAATGTGGCTAATAACTTTACGAAAACTGATTTATTCCCTTGAAATGAAAAAACCTAAATTACTCGGAATAAAAATTCTTTAAAAAGAGTGAGTGTGAATTAAACATTTAAAGAACTTTTAAATCTAAACTTATTTTAACTACAAATACGCAATTAAAAAATAAGAATAAAGCATTTCTAATCTCGAAACTTTTCCCCCCTTTAGACCAGCTTTTTAATGGTTGGCGTGATTATGACAACCTTGGCAACAAATCTATTAAGCTCAACCATAATTTTTTTTATTAGGATGCACAGTATCCTCATTGTAGCGAGTGAAGCGAACAGGATTTCCATAGTAAACTTGGGACAATAGCTACGCCATTCTTCTGGGGGTTGGCGAGCGTTAATGAGTAGGGGACAGAGCCACCTAGTTTTAATGATTCAGTTATCTTTCGACGGCAAATTCAAATTCCTAAGCCAGAAGTCAGGTTATTGAGATGAAGCTAGCTTTCACCTCGGTATTGATTCGTTTACTTCGAGAAAAGTGTAATAACTTAACGTAGCTGCGATATTTTGTTAATTTTCGCTTACAACTGGTTTCTTATTATTTTTTATTATTTTCTATAAAATATTAAACACAACTTATAGTTGATCGCATTTCCATACAAAACTTTTTTCTGAGTGTATGAGACAATTTTAAATCATTTTATCAAAAAGAGAAACCTGAATTCTGGCTTTTGCTGCTTGCAAAGAAAAATATCCGCCTTTTATGCAATGGTCTACTGGATATCTTTGAAAAAAAATCTTTTGACAGTTTTAAAAAACGAACCAATCAAAAATGAAAACATTTGGGAAAAAATCTGCTGAATTTTATAGTGCATGCAGGGGGTCACTTGCGGTAAGTGCTGTATTGCTTTTTGTACTTCTTTGTACCTTTCACTGCGCTATCTTTCGAGGCAGCTGATATACTCCCCGAAGTGATCTCTAACGCCAATATTTATTTTATGATGCATTGGACCTTCGCCATTCGCCTCAAAGATTATTTTACTTTCACGACTTTTTTACTCAGAGAACGTGTCCCAAGTGTAAGATGATTCTTTCAGTACTTACTTGGCTCCAGTTTTCTTTATCCGAGATAAAAATATCTTAGTTTGAGAAGCTTTTAGGAAATATATATAGTAAGAGCTTGTAAGAGCTCTTACAAAACAACTTTCTGTCCTTTTCTTGGTCAAATATAAGATCTCAGGACGAGATATTACGACAAATATACTAAAAATACTTTTATTTTTGGATCTTCTATAATTCTATTGTTTTGTATATCATCTTGAGAAAATTGCGTCTACAAGCGTTTCATTTAACGTTTATACTTTCTGATACATGGAAAATCTAAAGAGAAAGTGATGTGATCGCCAAGAAATTCGACCCCGTGATTTTAAAAAACTTCTAATTTTAAAACTCCCGAAACCATTTTTGTAACTATGACTGGGTGTCTGTCTGTTTTTCCATCTGTGTGTATGTGAACGCCATGGCTTAAAAACGCGATGGAGCAAGATGGGTGAAATTTGGCATGTCAGTTTGCAAAACTCTTGCAGATATGTGTCATATTTTGGAATAAAATCATTGAAAGGTAGACTGTCTGTCCTCGCTCGCCCCAAATTTTATCGGGCGTCCCTCTAGGACCTGCAAAGACACAATCTCAGGTCTTTCCAAGGACATCTGCGCAACTCGTGCTCATGCGCGGCCCCTAGTGCAAACTCTCCACGCACACTAGACTGTCTGTCAGTGCATATGGGAACATCAAAAACCTCAACGAGTTAAATAGATGAAAGATATAATAATCTATCAATATATATATATAACACATTAATAATATATTATGATAAATATAACATAATGCATTATATATTATTAACATATTAATAATATATAATATATTTATTAATATATAGAGAGAGCTTATAATAGCTCTAACAAAACAATTTCGTCCTTTTACTGCTGAAAGATAGCAGTATAGTGAGAGACACTATGATGTACATATTAAATACACTTTAAGCAATTTAGAATAGTTATATCGCTTTATGTTTTTATCCCGTGGAAAATTATAGTTATACTAGAACACAGGCATGGTTTTATAATCATAATTACACTACTGTATCAAATATAAAACCAAATGCGTCAAAGTGGTGAATGTCGGTTGGTCTATCTGTTTGTGTGCACGTGGAAACGGTAACTCAAAACTGCAATGAACTAGATACATGAAATTCAGTATGTGATCTTGACATTAAAACTTATCATTAGACTTTATTATTACATTATTATGACATTAAACTTTATATCTGTATTAAATTTTGAACTCAATCGATCAAAGACAAAACGTCTATAATTCATAGTTGATATTCTTCACTATATCACGCAGTTAAATACAAAACTCTCCGATTTGCTTAAGTATAAGAGAAAGACTAAGAGGGGACACTACTGCTGGTTTATGTGAGATTTTTCCGTCTATTTTCAATCAATTTATAAGAGAAAGTAACATGAACGCTTGTTTTTAAAATTGTTACCTAATGAAAGAATATCCATATATAATAGTCTGCCGGATATACTGAGAAAAAAATCTATTGACAGTTTAAAAACCGGTCCAATAAAAAATAAAAGCGCTGAAAAAAAGCATCTGCTGGGTTTTACAGCATATCTAGAGGTCACTTGCGGTAAGTGGAGAAATTGCATTTCTCCTCTTTGTAGCTTTCACTGCGCTATCTTTCGGGGCAGCTGATATACTCCCCGAAGTGATCTCTCCCTCCAGTATTTATTTTATGTTGCGTTGGACCTTCGCCATTCGCTGCAAATATTATTTTACTTCGGCGACTTTTTTACTGAGAGAACGTGTCCCAAGTGTACGATGATCCTTTCAGCACTTACTTGGCTTCGGTTCTCTTTATCCAAGATAAAAATATCTTAGTTCGGCCATCTCTTAGGAAACATGGAGACAGCTTATAATAGCTCTGAAGCTGGGCATTCACGAGAAGTCTAGGCTATACCATTCCCAAGTCTGTTTTTTTCCCACCCATTCAAGTCGAAAAATTACTCACGTCATTCACTATGGTTCCAAAGTGCGTTACCGTTGCTCTTTGATCCCCCTATTTCTCCTTCCCCACAAGGCGAATTTAAGATTTTCTATCATCGTCGCGAGGTCCCAATTTAGGCAAAATCACTGTTTTGCCGCTACCCTCGCAGAGAGGCCCTCAAAAGGCCACCCGGCCATTCCAATCAAACTTCAAACTATTCGGAATTCCATCAGTTCAATCCATTTGAGCCAATTTTCATCGGTTTTTGAAACTGACGATCAGTTTTTCCTTCCCGTGTTCCAAAAATTCCAGAGTGGAACAGCGGTGAATGCCCGCTTCACGAAACAACTTCGTCCTTTTACTGCTCAAAAATAGCAGTACAGCGAGAGACAGTGCGATGCGCATGTTAGATGTACTCTAGTGCTTAAGTCGTTTAGAATAGTTACATCGCCTTGTGTTTTTATCACGTGGAAAATTATAGTTTGTAAGTTTATAAATGAATTTTTTTCTTTTTTCGTATTCTATGCATGCAGATAGAAAGGGATGCGATCAATAAAAAAATGGCGATACGAAAGTCGCCCCTTTCGGTGTACGGCGAATGCAGTCAAACAAGGAGGGAGAACGACGCTTTATTTCACGGATATTCCGGAAAACACGAAACACAGTTAAGAAGGAAAGCAGCAGTTGTAGATATTAGCAACACAAACAGACAGCAAATCATCAACAACAATAGCGACATCACTTTCAATAGCGCTCGGCGTCTGTCAGCTCACCAGCCCGCACTGGAGACAAAACTCCAAAGTGAATCTTCCTCCCATATTTATAGCTCTTCCAACAGGGCGTGACATCACATAAAATTCTCTGGAAAGATCCAGATCTCGGTGCCTATGAGAGATAAGACCATAATAGAAATTTCTATATCCTTCATTTTAACACCAAGTTGCCAAATTTGCAGTCAAAATGGTCACCAAGTTTGTCGCCGAGGGAGTGGGGTCATTGGCTCCCATCCAATACAAATCCCTTTAAATCTCTTTTCCCAACCGTAAGACTAACAAGGTAAGAAAGCAACAGTACATTTTTGTAAAAATAGACATCGTGGTTTTGAGGAAATTATTTTTGAAATGATGCCTGTCTGTCTGTCCTTTTTTGTGTATATGAACATGATGAATCAAAAAGGCAAAGGCCTAGATGATATTTGGCAGACTATTTTTGTACCAAATTTATAGCTATGAATCAAACTTTGGACCAAGTTCTTCAACAGATAGACTGTCTACCCATGTGTATGTAAACGCGATAACTCAGACGCGCAACCTGCAAGATGGGTGAAATTTTGCGTATCATTAGAATTGCACATGTGTTTCCAATTGTGTCCTAAATCCTTCATCGGTTTCACTGTCTGCTGACATTTCTACTTGTATGTATGCGAACGCGATAACTTAAATCTGAAAGATGGAAGAATTTTAGTCCGTAAAATCTTTCAAGAGTAAACTGTTCTTGTGTTTTTGACGCAGCGGAGGGAATAACTCGAAATTCGCAACGAACTAAGAAATGAAATAAGGTATGTAACCTTAACA
>BGPR01032957.1:0-17236 GCA_013235015.1 Araneus ventricosus | reverse complement strand
TCATTTGTGTTTTAAATCTCAGAAAATTCTTGATCGTCTCTTGTCGTAGAAAGATGAAAACCTTCTTACAACCTTTTAGCTGAAAAAGGACAGTTAAGGAAATACTGGCTTGAAACATACTCAAATTAACTATTCAAAATTCAAACCCATAACAATTATTTACTTTTAGCTTTTTACAACAGATAAGATAGCTTTTTTTTCAAAATTTACAAAATTGTTGCTTTTTTAACCAAAATTTTAAATATGCACTCTTTTTTATGAAATATTACACAGGAAAGCTTCCCCACTTCTATACATGCTTATTTCAACAATTATTTAGTCAAGAAAAATATAGTGTGTTTCTCAGTGCAGTCATTTGTGTTTTAAATCTCAGAAAATTCTTGATCGTCACTTGTCGTGGAATTATGTAGCCCATCTCACCTTTTAGCTAAAGAAAGACAGTTTAAAGAATATAGTTGCGTGAAACATGTTCATATTAACTATTCAAAATTAAAACCCATAATAATTATTTACTTTAAATCTTTTATAATTGATAAGATAGTTTTTTCCGAAATTTATAAAATTGTTGCTTTTTTAACCAAAATTTTAAATATGCACTCTTTTTTATGAAATATTACACAGAAAAGCAAAAAGTATGCAACATTATCATTCATCATAAGCAGCATGTGGTAATTCACTTCCAGTGAAAACACAGTGAGGCTAAACACGGTGGCAAAAAAATCTAATCTCTCTATATATACACGTTGCAAACAGTATGCAACTTTAATCATTCTCCGAGAGCAGTGTGCAAGAGAACTTTTCTGAAGTATAATTAGTTCTCTGGTCTTTATTCTGTAATTTTTATTTTTACACATAGTAAATAGTGCACACAATTAATATCACAAAAAAAGGTTCTGGCATTCCTAGGACTATCGGCGGCATTTCTTGCCGATCTTCGCTGAAATCCTTCATCCAGGGATTCCCTTGCACGCTGCTCTCTTCTACGCAAATTGTATTGTATTGTTCGCAAACAGTTCATTTTAAAAAAATAAATTCAAAAAAAAGTCGACGATCCGAAAAAAAAGTCCTGTAATCCGTAACCGATTAGCTCGGTTAGCGAAAAGCTTGGCGTCAGGGTTCAGATTGGTAAACAAACTTGTCGTTGCCAACGGGGAGAAAGAAATAAATGTCCTCTTTTTGCGCCACGCATAAGCGTTTTATATAATATAGATGAATTTGCTTAAATTTTAATATGTTTCATTAACATATTGCATCAACAATATTCAGTTATAATAGTTTTTTTTAAAAAACTTTGAAAGTTAGAATCATTAGAAATTTACAAATTTATCAAAAATATTTTTAAAGAAATAATTTGATTAAGGAAAAAATTATTTCTCTGAAATCCATAATGAATATTTATAGAGGATTAGTCTTAATATTTTCGACATATTTACCGTATTAAGAAATTTACATTTCAACTTCACGAAAACAAATCCAAATCTTGTTGTTACCGGGTGGTAATATCTTGAGGCAGAATGAAATGATGACCAAAAGACATTCAAAGATGTAAATAAAATAATAATAATAATACCGCATTAAATTCCAACCAGGGAAGAAAGGAAAAGTAAGAAAAAATACTATAATTAGATTTACTCGATGTTCTATTATAAAAAGTTTCAAAAAACAGTTGCAAATATTTGAAGTTTAAATAGCAATATTCATTTTATAAGAAAACAGCATCCGCAACACGCTGTTCAAAGAGATTACCATTTGAATGGAGAATGTTTAAGCTTTCATAGATTGTCAAATGATATCGGAAGAATTGACTATGTGTATTAAAGTTCCGATCTATTGAACTTAAGCTGGGCATTCACGTCAACACTGCACTACTCCATTTTTACCAACGACAGGTTTGTTTCCCACCCATTCAAGTCGATAGTTTTGGGCGGGTCATTCACTGATGCTGCAAAGCGTATTACCGGTTGTTTCGATCTCCCCTCCTCCTCCTCCCACCAGACTGACTCCAATTCACACTCATCCTCCCCACACGAGGATTTTATCTTCTTGGAGAAGGCACTTTCCCTTCCCCGCCCTAATTTCTCCAGTCTGACTCCCAAGAACATTCCCCGTCTCCAACTCCCCTTACCCCACACACAGGTGATTTATTGCCCACTCGAAGGCTCATATTTCCTTTTATTGTCGAATGGGATGGATGAAAAACAAACTACGTTGCAATTCCAATTTCTCCATCAGTCTATTCCAAAGGTAATCGGGATTTTACATTGGCGAATGAGTTTGGTATTCTGTGTTCCAACAAAAAGTGGAGTGGAACATTGGTGAATGTCCTGCTTTACATTAACTTGATGATCACTGTATGCCATGCCACTCCCCATCCGCCATGCTTTTGGTTGTCGTTAAGTAAATGGAAATGGATAAGCCAAACGATCTCAAGTGAATTGAAATGGGTGATATCAGCATTTCAACAGTTTCCCAGCTTGAAACAATATGTCATTCTGAAGTCATTCCTTCCATTAGTTTATAAGAAAAATGATTGGCAGTGCGTGAATTATTGGAAGTTATCTTATATTAGTTCCATTGCCAACGCAGTTTAACCCAATGTTGATTTTATTTTGATATCCCCTGCTTTGTCCAGAGTGATTTGATAGCTGATTTGATTTGATGAGTACAAGGGTCGTAGTTCATTAAATTTGTAGAATTCATTCCAAAATGACTTTTGAAACTTATTAATTTGGTGCCATCGACTGTCTCTGAGTAGATCCTCTTAAATCCGTTCGGTTGCCACAAAGCGTTGTGTTTAAAATACGATTCATTTAAAACTGAATTTTTAAAGAGTTGAATTTATTTTTCATTCCTGTCGCTGCCAGTAAGTTCAGCTCTTGTTTCCTCTGAATGTACATCCTTTTCCTCTTTTTTCTCCCGTTTGAAAGACGTGTTAATTCATCCGAGAATGATAAAAGTTTTCCAGACCATTTTCAGAAATTCCACCAGTTCGATTTGAAATCACCGAGAGTAATGTATGTACTGTATTACAAATGTTATTACTAATGTACTGTATTACAAAAGTTAGAATGCTGAACTCGGAACCGAAACTACTTAAAATGTCGCATCATTCGTTTCCCGTCCGGTAAACTCGTTATTAATGGCGGTAAAACTAGCTTTGTTCTCCCTGATCATTCGATAGCTTAACCCTAGCGAGCCGCCATCTTTGAAAGAGTGTCGCTTTCGACTAACTGCAGTAATTAGGCTCTCTGAGAATTTAATTACACGCCCAAATTAATTTATCAGCAAGTAGTATCTGGAAAGAAAAACAAAATAATGAATTTAGGCCTGGGTTATTAAATCATGCTCGTTTTTTCTCCTTTTCAGTTAGTGATAAGGGCGTAAGTAAATGAATAATGACTTTAATACAAGAATGTCTTATTTGGCCTTAAGGCTTCCGTTTGTCGAATAATAGAATGACGAATAAAAACAAATGCAAATCTCGTCTTCTGTTTTAATTCTGCATTTAAATATGTAGCTAGAATGGAGAGATTTAAAATAATTAAAGTGTGATTAACTTCGTTTCTGGGAATCGTCTTGGCAGTGTGAAAAGTTTAAAATTGATCGAGATTTCTGGAAAATACTTTGTTGATTTTGCTCAAATTAGAAATAAAAGAATGTTACATGATATTAGTTGAAAGCGGCATTTAAACTCAATAATATTTAAATAAGATTTTAATTCATCTGCAGTAAATAGTCAAATACTTCTGTATATATTTACTTTATTGATTGTTTTGCAAACAATTTGCCTAATCTATCAAACACGGTACTAAAATTTAAATTGTGTTGAAAATGAAGTATTGTAGTGATTATTTCGCTCAGTTTTACTTGGATATCTAAATATTTAATTTTTAAGTGAGATGCTTCATGATTTATCACCAGTCATTTCAGACATGTTTTATGTGCAGTTGATCTTAACATTTGTTACTATTTTAACTTACAAAAAGAGAGAAAGCTGCGTTTAGATTGAAGAATATTTGTTCTTAGAAGTATTCCCTTCGAGTTCTTGATGATTTGTCATTGGTGTGGAGTGATTAAGAATATTTTTGAGAAGAAACTCAATGATATGGTATTCCTGACGATGACTGATTAAACGATAAAAGTTATTCCTGTCAACTTTTGTTGTATTGTTTTGTAAAATATATGAAGCTTTTTAGGTCAATGGTCTTTGTAGTGGTTTATCGGGCTTCCTGCTTCATTTCCAATACCATGACGGACATATAACAAAAACATCGCTTTTGGCTTTAATTTGAACCTGTTCGCAAAACTATTATAGAAATGTTTTAGAAATGAACAAGTCTGATAGTGTTGGGAAATGTGATCAATGCAGTTGGCGCTACGGATTAACGTATCGCGGCACATTGTGTCTGTCTGCTATAAAGTAACTGAACTGAGCACTGGTACCAATGAAGTCTTTTCTTTTTCTCCAGAAATAGAGACTGTTTGAATTTATTCGTCAATACAGCGGAAGTTATTAATTATTTAAAATATATCGAATTTATTTACATATATACAAGGTTACTTTCAATATATGCTGCTTGATGGCAAAAGTTGGCTTTGCTGATGCAAGAGCTAAATGCTATGCGAGCATAAAAAATAAAATTGAACATTTTGAACTGCGATGCTACATATGAACTAATACATTGAAACTCTAATAATAATCTTGAATATGTAGAAACTGCAATGACATACATGATTCAATGCGTTACTCATGGCAGAGAAGCTATGCGTATCAATTTATAATAAAAATACGTGGTGTGAAAATACTTGGGGGAGCTGAGGTGCTTCCACCAACATGAACACAAGAAATTCAGACAAATTCTGGTAACTCTGACAGAGATGCAAAATGGTGGTGTCAAATGGTTGCTATAAGTTAAAAAAGGATTCAAACTAGTAACTGGGCGCGAACAGGGATACTTAAAAAATGTTTCTGCGTGCTTCAACCAAATGGGAAAGATATGCTATATTTTACAATAACTTTATTTAATTAACTAACTTACAGCGACTTTTTCTATTCTCTTGAAAACTTTGCAATATATATATATATACGATTTACTAATTTTTTAGCGGTTCTTATAGATTTTACTTAGGCATCTATACGCTTTTACCGATTAACTACAGTCTCTCCATTTTATTTCAACATTTATTGATTTTCATGACATTGATATATATATATATTAAATTTTCGTTTTAACTTCTGATTTGTGTCAGCTGATAGTGTACTTAACCAATATGCATTTTGTTTGTGAATGCGTTTGATTTGAGACAATTCCTCAAGCCATCTCTACCTCTGTTATTTTAATTTGGTTTTTTTTTAATGTTATGGCATTATCTCACTACGAGATGTTTCGCGATCTTGGGAGGTCCGTCACGCTTCTCAGTCCTTGTAACCAGTTTTATTAGTCCGGAAAGAAACGTAGGATCTTTTCCCTTTTGTTAAAACTCTCCCGTCGAAGACCGCGGTTATGATTAACTGAAACAATCAGATTCGTCTTGCCAGTGACGTCACTGACAACTTAAGCGCGATTTTTGTAAGGTTGGCTACACAGAAGCCATTTTATAATGTGTTAACTTCATCATTATGGAAGAACCAAATTATATTTGACAAATAGAATTAAGAATGGTTTTTTTAATGCATTGAGGGGAAGATGGTGTAATAAAATTTTTTTTTTAAAGTTCTTAATTTTGCAAAAAAATTATAAATTGCTACTAAACTTATTTCGAGCTGTTGTAAAATATGGTAATGATAAATATTTATAAAATTGTAACCTCCGGACTTATTTATGTTAGGTTATCGTTGTTTAAAATAACTAGTTTGATATAAGCTAATTTTATTTCAATATTTTTGTAAAGAAATTTTTAAACCCGTTTTCTTTCAATTTGTTTTTCCACGAAATCATTTCTACTAAAAAATTCTAAAAGTCAATAACAGTTTATTTAATCGCATTTGCATGTAGAAACGGATTTTCGAAGGAATTATTCTGTAAAATGTGACGCATAAAACACCTAATCGCTTAAGAATCATATAAAAGTGCACATGGGAAAAATGATGTATTAAAAAATATATTTGCCAAGTACTTCTTTATATGAGCATATTTTAATAAAAAATGAGTACATTTTACTTAGAAGCAAGAATTCAGTTCTTTAATTTCAACTTAACTGTCTTCATTTTTAACCATGCATGCCGTGACGTCTCTGAGACCACGGGTAGGGTAAATCATCAACTTATAATTAATTTTATGTCAAATCACTGGAAGAGTCTTGGTTAAATATGGTTTCACCAAAAATAGGTAAAGTGCTTATGTACTGATCTTAGTTGAACACTAAGTCAGTTAACATAGACGTGAAGGTAATTACAGGATGGTGTTGAGACAGCCTGTGCATGAATCAGCAAGTAGAAATTAAAGTCACTCAGAGCAACGGCTCTACTTCAAACCTGTAGGGTAAAGTTCATCAAGCCCTCATGAGCTTCCGCACATCTTGGATTAAAATAAGTGCAGTTCATATACCAGAGTTACGCTCTCAGGAAATAGCTAAACAGAAGAGTACAGCTTCTTAACGATGACGTTCCGTCGGGGTTTGAACGATTCTTCTCCCAGATTCACAATTGGTCGCACGGGACGTAGTTACTTCGAAAACCGCTCCGAAGATCCAACACTGGTACACGATCCTAAGATCGGAATCTGATCACGAGAGATGATCGAACGATCAAAAACAACTAACTTTTTTCTCCCACGGCGCATCTTAAATCCTCTCGTTTTTCCGGAAACAAAGTCCGCTCAACTCGTGAGGATTGGCTACGCATTCGATGAGGTTCCTTTCCCCTCTCTTCTAGTGGCTGGCTCATTTACGTAAGTCGATGACGTCCGCAAGTGTGCCGCCTTCCACGTCTCTTCCCAGGCGAATGATTTATGGCTATTTACAATCTCGGCAATTAACAGTCTGGGCTATGGGTGGTGTTGTCACAGTTTAACTGAGAAGGGACATCCATCACTCCTTTATTAATAGGAGGAGCTCTGAAAAGGTATCACTAGATCCGTAGAAGATCATCTATCAGGCAGGGAGTGAAGAAAACACTTTTGCGTGGATACTCCTTTGTTGAGATTTCCAACAGTCCAGGTGGCTACTTTGGCGAGACCAGTTATAACAGCTGGCCTGGAATCTTCACAATGTTTATTTTTAAGAAATTTAAATAATCCATTTAACCCATTACAAAAAGAATTCAGATCCAGGTGTAATTAATTTTTTGCATATTTTATATTCTTCTTCTAAGCTTTAAAGCTATCAGTCATGTAAGATATGAAGAAAATGCTTCTATATATTATGCTGATTTGCTTTATATATGATGCTAATTTGAAAATTCAATAAGCAAAAATTCATTTCCATAAAGTGAATTTTATTTCATCTTTATATAAAACTCGTAATACAGTTATTGACTGTATTCATATATGAAAATTAATACTACTATTGCATTACTATTTTTTATTTATTAATAAGAAAAACACACTACAGAGCAAACTCCAGTTACAGAGGCCAGCCACAAAATGAAGAACATACACATAGAAAAAATCTGCAATCAGTGAATCTTAAAAATATTAAAATAGCATCTTAAAAACACTGTTAAAAGTTTTAAACACTAAACGTTAACCACTTAACTTAATAATTTTCTTTGCTATCTAATAAGATGCTCCCTTCTGTTTTGGAAAATGGTTGTAGTTTTTATTCATCTCAGAAGGCATATAATACTTGAGATTTTTATGGATTCTAGGTAATTTTTGTGTTAAATTATAAAGATAATTAATGATTAAATTTTAGTTTTAAGACCAAAAATGCGATAATTCGATGCACGAGTATTCTCGGGCTGGTAAGTTAAGCGGTTAAGAACGCGGAAATGAAAGGACAGCAAAAATACAAACGCAAAAAAAACTATTTGCATCGCCTGAAAGGCAATTACACATTGCAATTATCATCCCTTTTTTGACTGCGAGCAAGCGGCAGTTTAACTGTAACTGTTTTTGCATTCTTCCTAGCTCTGTTTACGTTTTTTTGGCGCTCATTCGCTTGGAATAAACGTTTGAAGACCTTACGAAAAACGTAGTTTTCCTTGAAAATCGCTGAGTTCGGAAGTTATTATTCATCGTTTTGTGTCGTTCTTCAATCGTGTTATTAATTTTAATTTTCAGTCACATTAAAATATTTAATTAAACCTCTTTCCATCAGAATTTTCAAAATAGATCAGATGGGAATTATAAAATTTCCGCGTGTTCCCAAATCAACATTCGTGCGAATTGAAGCACTTTCCCTTGGTGTGTATGATGCTGTATGCACATTTAATGAGGGAAATTAAGCAACATTGCAAGTTTTTAAAAATTTAGGCATACTGGCTGTATAGTATACATTCCAGGGAACCATGGATGTTATGATAAGATGATTTTCTTCTCTTTAAATTGAATAATGCAAAACGGTATTTTTAGAACTGTATAAACATTTTTCTCAAAAACTGCATAACACATACTCTTTAAATTTTTACCACCTTTTCTATACAAGTAAATGCATATACTGAGCAAACTTTTTCCAATATATGCATTTTTTTAACATTTTCCTTACATCTTTGACTTATATATCTATTTTATTCCTCTTTCCTGTTAATTACAGAGAAAAGATATATTTTCCCTCAGAACGACAACCAACCTCAATTCGATTATGTTACGTTGAATAAATTGATGTACATTTTCTAATGATCTACTATAGATACAAGTTTTAATTTGTTTATACAGTTTTAAGTAGACATTTATCTTTATACTGAGCAAAATTCTTACATTAAAAATCTTTAAAAATTTTAACTGAATGGCACAAGGAATTTTTCAAAAATTGCCGTTTAGCAACACGCAACCAGCTATATTAAGAAATATTTTTAAAAGTGCGAGTATCATTTTATCAAATTCTATCGCATGTAGTCTTTTGAAATTTTTACCACAGATGCTTTTCATATAAATGTATATACTGAGCAGATTTGTTTCTATTATTTCAAAAATATTTCTTACTATCGCTGATTGCGTGTAAGGAACGACAAATTTTGACAAATTCATCGTGACATACAGTTAATTTTTTTAAAAAAAAGCTATATTAATGTAAGTATTTTGCTCAGTATAAAGATAAATGTCTATTTAAACTGTATAAACAGTTTAAAACTTGTATATATAGAAAATCGTTAGAAAATGTGCATTAATTTATTCAACGTAATGTTATCGTATGGAGATTGTATGTTGTTTTGAGGGCAAAATATGTCTTTTCTCTGTAATTAATAGGAAGGAGGGTTAAAATAGTTATATAAGACAAAGATGAAAGTTAAAGGTTAAAAAAAAGGCATAGATTGCACACTAGTATGCTGGAATCTTTTGATGAGGGGAATGTTTTTACCTTTAACTTGAATTATCTCAAAATTGTATTTTTGAAACTGCGTGTATCTATTTCTCAAATTCTATTGCATGTAGGTTTTTGAAATTTTTATCACATATGCTTTTTATGTAAATGTATATACTGAGCAGATTTGTTTCTATTATTTCAAAAATATTTCTTACTATCGCTGATAGCGTGTAAGAAAACGACAATTTTTGACAAATTCATCGTGACATACAGTTAAATTTTTTTTAAAAAACACCAAGCCATATTATTGTAAGAAATCCGCTCAGTATTAATATAAATGTGTACTTAAACTGTATAAAAATTTTCAAACATGTATCTATAATACATTGTGAGAAAAAGGTACCTAAAAATGGCCAATTTAACATTAGCGATATAGGGGATACCGACTCCCCTTTAAAGTATGACTTCTACCATAACCACTGACTTGGGGACGGAATCAATGGGAATCTGTATAATATCAACACTCTGTTTAGAGATGTTAATTTATGTTTCAAGTACAATTTTCTAATGCAGTGGCTTAAGGATGCTTTGAAAAAATATAATTTCATGGTCCTATTGTTGTAGCTCTAAATGTTTACTTAAAATAGGAGCCTCATTTTTTGAAAAAGCTTTTATAATTGTTCGTTATCGCTTTTTTGGTCATCTCTAAGGCTTGTTTGGAGGCTGAATTTTTAACTGAACGAACTAGCTAATTACAATCGTGCAATTGAAGTTTAGTCGTTTTAAGAGCTTTTATTAACAGATTTAAATAATAAGGATTAAACAAACTTATAGAACACAGAATTCAACGTTTTATTAAAAAATAATTTTTCAGAAAAATGTACTAAGGAAAATCCTGATTAGAGCTTGGCGCTTGATGCAGTATCCAACTGGATTTGGCGATTGCTTAAATCGGAGGGTTGCCGGAAAAAGGTCAGTAAAAACATAATAAACAAACCAGAAAACTCGTCCATACGGAATCGTAATGGTTGTAGAGTATATGTGCCAGTTCGTTCATAGAAGAAAAATTATACTGCCGCAACATTTATAAGACATGTAAGGTGAATGTTGCTCCATATTTATAAATTAATTACAATGTACCTAAGAACTTTAGAAAGCTATGTACGAGAGTATGGTCACCCTCGTGGAAAATTATTTGAAATACTGTATAGGCTTAGGTCAAAAATCTGGACAATGTTATGTCAAGTCAAGAACCACACGACGGACGGCCTACCCATTAGGGTGTAAGACCAACAAGGACCACTGGGAAATAAGAACCATACCTTAGACTACAGATTCACCTCGGACACCCAGCCTCCCTCCAGATAGCATTTATTGAATTTTTAAACTTGTACAAAAACATCAACACTAGACTGGGCGTATGTATGTTGAACAGGTTAGTGTCATCCTCATGTCTAATGAAAAGAGCAAGGCTCTCCCAATAATAGGTGCCTTTGTGGACTGTAACATGTGTGCTTTATATTATTGTGTTACAATTAATCATTGGAATTTCCCAAGAATGACAGTAGAAACGTTCTGTTTTAAACGTAGTTTATTCTTCTTAAATAACTAATAATGTCTAGTGCATGTGATTAGAATCTGTAAGCTCTATAATAAAATAAAAGATTAGAAATGTCACTAAAATTTAGTGTGATTCATTCTTTTTAAAATATTTCAAATATGGAAATCAGTAGGAGAAAACCGCTGGTACAAAAATAGGTAAACAGCTGAGTGTGAAAATGAAAGAAAATATGAAAAAAAAGACAGTGAGTTACAAATAATGCGGAATTTTTATTAGAAGACGGAAAAGTCTGCAGATAAGAAATAAAAACAACCTTTTCAAGTGTTATCTTCTTCAAGTTATTTAATTTTTTAAGTCATTTAATATTTTGTCATTCATACAAAATCCCTACCCAGGAAGTTTTATTCTTCAAAAAAAAACCATAAGTGAAATAAAAAGAATAAAAAATAGATTTACGCCATTTATGCAATCCACATAAAGAATGATGAAAAACAAAATGTTTATGAAGCATAAGAAAAGTAAAAAATATTTGCATGTTAAATAGCAATACAGTTATAAGAAACATTCCATGCTTCCGTATGAGATTCGTTCTGTATCCATTATACCGATTTATTTTATATCTTTCTCGATTCTTCAACACCGAAGAAAAAATTGGATTTTATGTGTTATTTTATGTAAATTTGAAACATGTCTTTCATAATGTAATTTAAATTTGCTTTCACTTCCTGTAGAATTCTTTTCTTTTTTCTGTAGAATAGAGTTTTACTCTTTAAATTCAGAAAACTTATTGCTAAAACGTTGTACATATTATTTTGTACAATATTTCTGTTACGGAATAGTCATACATACTAAAAAAATTTCAGAGAACGTTTGCATTAAAAATTGCTATTGTGAGAAAATCAATTCTTCTTTGCAAATAGGGAGTATCAAGCTTTGTAGCGATAAATGCATTTAAAAAGAAGATTCAGAAGTCAGAAATATATGATGAAATACATGTATAATTCATAATTATTTAAATCTATGAAAAGATTATTAAGCACATTTCCTCATAATGTAGAAGAGTTTGCTCATATTTTATGATTGAAATTATCAAACAATTTAATTGTTCTTTGGTAAATTTAAAGTCAAAATTTCTCCAATTGGTGCTTTTATATAAACGAGGAATAATATCTTTAATTTTAGGAGGCTCTTCCACCTTTTCGCTTGCCTGCCTCCAGGAGGATTGGGTAGCAAATCTTGAAGGCAAGAAAATTATTGTTAAAAAATCATAGAGAACATTATTGTTACAGAAAAATTATTGTTATCCTAGAACAATTATTTTATAAAACCATAGAAAAATTATTTTATAGCGCAATTATTTTTATCCTAACACAATTATTGTAAAAAACCATAGAACAATGATTCTTATAGCACAATTATTGTTATTCTAGCACAGTTATTGTTATCCTAGCACAATTATTGTTATTCTAGCACAATTATTGTTATTCTAATGCAATTATTGTTATCCTAGCGCAATTATTGTTATCCTAGCACAATTATTGTGAAAAAACTATAGAACAATTATTGTTATAGCACAAACATTGTTATTCTAGCACAATTATTGCTATCCTAGCACAATTATTGTTATCCTAGCACAATTATTGTAAAAAACAATAGAACAATAATTGTTATAGCACAATTATTGTAACAAATCATTATAGTTAAACTTAACTGATTTGCGTTTGTTGCTTTGACGCGCTCACGCTGACGTGACCCACCGATAGGTCACACTTGGATTGTGCAAATTTCAGAGCCGGCGGGAGCGTGATGTGGATACCGTTATTTCCAGGAACTGTACTTGCGCATAAAATGTTATTTGCAGTTACTCTATCTGCGAATAAAACATTATTTGAAAGTACTGTACCCTCAGATGAAACGTTAATTGCAGGTACTGTAGCAGCGGAAAAAACGTTATTTAAAGGTATTTTCCATTCTGTTTCTTTGTACCCTCGTGTGTTCTTAATGAAAGTACATTAGTTTAATGTTTTCAAAATATAATTATCAGTTAATCGATTAATTAATTTTTTTTATCACTGGCTTCATCTGTTTGGGAATTTAATGGGAAAATTATTGAAAAAATTAATATTTATAATGACAAATTCTAAATGAAAGATTGAAATATAGAAAATATATAAAATAAAAATAATTAATTTTTAGTACTCTAATAACAGTGTGTTTTCAAACACAATTTTAATTTTTTTTTAAATTTAAAGCAATATGTCATAAGGATTAAATTTAGATTAGGATATATTTTAATTTGGACCGATAATAAACTATGTTTGGAAAAAGGAATCAAATCTAATAAAATATTGAATTCAACAATCATAAGTTTTAGGAGAAGATTAACCGAAACTTAAAATCTCCAAAATATTGGTCATGCGACCAAGACTATGAGGGAAAAATTCCAAAAGCAGACATCGCGGACAAAACCCGTATTCTGTGGATCGGAATAACAGAGGCTGAGCTGCGTAGACTTTATGCCGAAAGAGTATCTATATATTTCATTTATTTGCACAGTTAGAAAATTTTAATCGCAGTTAAAACATCATTTATTGAAAGAAATTTTACATTTTTTCAATGGGATAATTAGCAGATTTTCATTCTTCCATACTAACGCTATGGTCCAACACATAAATGCAAGCATGCTGATCATTCTTCCTAAATGTCTTTCAAAACATTCTTCAATAAATTTATTCGCAACGTTGAATTCGTTTTCTTTTATTGTTTGTATAAATTTAACTTTAAAACTGAGATTCATGTGTAATTCCTCGTAAAAAAGGCTCAAACCAAATTGCTCTCATATGTTTACGCTTGGAATGTGAAATCACGTGGTACATGAATTGTTGTAGATGTTGCCAAATCCTGTAAGTAAATAACGAGTTTTCGTGGAATCGCACAGAGAAATATTTATATAGGCTACATGTAATGGCTGAATACTTATTTCTGATCACTTTATCCTGTACACTTGGTGTTTATAATACCTACTGCCTTATATAAATTCTTTCGAATCGTAGTTATAGAACGAAAAAAGGGTCTTTTCTGATTTCTGTAATCCACAAATCTCTCATTTGGGTATCAAAAAAAAATTGCCGAACAAAACTTTACTTCTTCTTACTTTAGGATCTAGTCATGGTTGATTGAGGGATTAAACTTTTGTTTCAAATTTAAATTAAATTACTCATATTTTTCTGACAACGACATGGAAAAGTAATTGAAAATATTAATTCTTCTTGTTGAAACTCTCTTTATGTACAAGAGTGTCGCATGGTGGCGCTGCGGGCTACTTCCTTTTTTTCCTTATATATATTTCACTCTCTGCCTAACGCTTGTGCTTTGCTATGAGATCTTTTGCTGTGTATTCCGTTCTTGTGCTTCCTTTTAATGCCGTTACATGTGAGTCCCCAACAAAAGTATGGAAAATGACTAAATGTTGCCTTCGAATCCTTTTCTGACAAGTAAGAGCGAACTTTGATTTTTTTCTAATCGAAATTAATTGAGGACATTTAGTTTTGCATCTCCTTCGTACAACTAATTACTCATTTTCGAATAAAAAGAACTAACTTAAAACTTCAAACAGGAAACTTTCTTTGAAAGGTACTTCACGATTTAAGAAATACCTGCGCTCATAATCGAGCTTCTTCTCATCCTAATGAGCTTTTTTTTATCCTTGTCGACCTTAGAAAAACACATTTACAAATTGAAGTCTGTAGTAGCGGACCATGTAATAACAGGTATAGTTTACTACTCGTTGAAATGCAGAAGAAAAATGTAAGTCAGAGATCAGAGGCTAGCGCAGAGAGTATCCCTCACCTTTGTTGTTTTACTCGAGTAAAGGATTATATTTTCCTTTTTATTGAAATAAACTTCGAAAAAACCTGAATCAATGTATTGTGCTTTTATGAGACATAGTTTTGCTTTCACAAGAGGAGTAGCGACTCTTTCGGCCACTCGAAATTTCATAAATAATGTAAGACCCAAAGTGAGAAGTCACTAAAGATTTTTTTTCAGAAGAAAATATCGAATAAAAGGCAGCAAACCGTCAGAAAATATTTTTAATAAATTTAAAGTCTAAAATTTAATTCTGTAAAAGGTAGTGTATTTCTCACTAGTAATCTTCGTAATAAAAATGTATTGATTATAAATCGTTTGAAATATACTGAATTTAACCAAGAAGATAAATTCTGTTTCAGAGAAATTATGAAAATATAATTTTCGGTTAAATTAAAATTTTTTCTTCCTTTATACTGTGCTCAAAGGAATTGGTATATGTGTGTGAAATTTATTTTTAATTTCTGAAATTTCTCCAGATTTGAGCAAATCAGGAAAAAAATCACATTTTTACCATTTTAATTATACTGTTTCATACGAGGTGTTAGTCCTTCGAAATATATTAAAGCGCTAATTCAATTTATAAAAATATCTTATAGATTTTATTGCCTAAAAATTTAGTTTAGCTAGCTAGATTGACGCCCACTTTTGAAGCTACAAGTTGTTTATTCTCGAGACGGACCTTGAACTTTATGTCTTAATCAAATGACACACTTATTAAAAGACTTTTACTATTGAACTTGAACTTGAAATTTAAACTTGAATGATCACGGGTACATTAAAGTAATTTTTTTGGGGTAGTTTCTCATCTGGTTATCTAATATATCAAGCACATTCTATGCAGTTACGCCTTTTTTGTATATATTTTAAAATCATTGAAATTAAAATTTTTCGAATTTTTGCTCAAATGTTACGAGAAATATTTATAAAGAAATAATTTGAATTACTGTGAGAGAAAACTAATTTTTTAAATTCATAATATTTCTTTTTTGAGATTTTTTCCTGATTTTTTTTTATCAAAATGTTTACCGTTTTAAGAAATTTACTTCAAAACTTGTACACAATGAATTCAAATCTTAATGAAACCTACTACTAATACTTTAACATCGGGGCTGCCCACAGGGTTTATGTACTGCTCCGGCACTTTGAAATCTTGCGGCGAACGAAGTTCTAACTCAATCATGTCAAGAAGGAGTTCATCTGCAAGCCTTCGCAGATGACTACATCTTTCTTATAAAAACACAAACAAAGGATAAAGTTAAATCTCTTGCAAAGGAAGCCCTAAATAAATTTAAATCCTGGACTACAAAACATAATCTGAAAATTCCAGCAGATAAATCCAACTATATGTATTTCAACAAAAATAGAAACGGACCTCGCTGGACAGGGAAGGTAATCTTCTCAGAAGGAAATAAGGTGTCAAATATCTAGGGTTCTTTATTTACGATAAAGTAAATTTCGCCACATATCTGTCCGAATTAAAAAATAAAACTAACAACCTTTATCAAAAAATAAAATGTAGCGCCGCATCAAACTGCGGTCTGAATAAAAATATCAAAAGGAAAATCTATTTTAGAGCTATAGAAAGAATCTTACTTCATGAAGCACAGGCATGAGCAAAAAATATCACCTCAAGGCAACAAAGGCTTCTCTATTCAACACAGAGAAACTTGCTTCTCAACATCACTAGGGCGTATTCCACCACTCCAAGAGCATCTCTACAAGTGATCGAAGGCATTACTCCCCTACACATCAAAGATCAAATGGAGTCCATTCATGTTAGAGTAGGTCGCCTTCGCAGGGATTGAATTGGGAAGGCTCAAGCTTTTTATATCGGGATTTTCAACACCCAAATCCTAATATTATCATTCATACAGCTCATTTTGATTTAGAGGATAGGGTCTGAATAGTCTCTGACCTGCATCTCCCAGCTGAGGCTATTTACACAGACGGTTCACATCTAGAAGGTGAAACAGGATGCGCTTTCTGGGTCATTCAAAACAACGTCCAATTTCATCAGTTAATGGCAAAACTAAGCCCACATAATACCGTTTCCTCAGCTAATACCGTAGCAATAAAAGACGCTATAAATTGGGCTAATTCTAAGGGAATAGCAACATCAATGTGGAGTGACAGCGAGTCGGCAGTCAGAGCAATTTCTTCCTTCAAAAGTTATAATCCATTAGTCCATGAAGCACAACAAGCCCGCCTTCAGAACTCATCAATGAAACTTAACTGGATTAAGGCGCATGTTGGATTCCTCGGTAACAAGGCAGCATACAACATTTCTAAACAATCTACTAAAGAAGAGATTCACCTGCATCTTCAGCCCCCGAAATGTCATCTGAAAAAAGTTCTTAGGAACCTCTCTCTCAATAAATGGCAACAAGACTGGTATTCAGA
>BGPR01032955.1:0-17237 GCA_013235015.1 Araneus ventricosus | reverse complement strand
TTCGACATTAGAGCAGAAGGTTGCATAATTGACTACACAAGTGCCTAAACTGAATAATATTGTCAAAAATGTACAAAATTTTCTAAAGTTCAGAAGTCCATCTTCAACTCGCAATCGTAGCTCATCACGTAATGGACGATATCCATCATGTGATTTCGGATAATTTATGCATTAACCACCCTTTAATTTTGGTCATATTTTTTTTAAACATTTTGTTTTTAGCGTGAAAGATATTTTTTCATTTAGATAATAGTTTAGTTTAGTTTAGAAAAGTTTTATAACATGCATTTAATTTACAAGGTCTAATCGCAGGGAATCCTGAATAAAAAATCATCGGAATCCTAACTAACAAGGGGAGGACTCGACTTGGGAAATTCAGTTCGGGATGTAACTACGCATTTTAGTAGTGTTAGATTCCAAAAAATGCAACTACATCATTTTTTGGCTTTACCAGTAACTTTAAATTATTTAAATCTTCGCCACCAAAGTCTCTTTCGTATCTTGTGGCATCTTTGGCAACTTTTAAAATTTCAACGGTAATTTTTTACAGTTTTATTAAATTTCTTAATTTTTCATATTTATTTTCCTAGTAATCAACTTAAATATTAATTGCCTTAACTTTTTATGTCATTTCCTTTAATGTTTCAGGTTTATTAAATTATAAATCAATTTAATTTAACGGAACTATTTGCACGCCATTTTGTACGGCGGAGGTTTTTGTGAGTTAACAGTGTAGCATCACCCCTCTCGAAGTATTCCTTTGTCATTTGGTTTGAAGTTTCTGTAGTGAGCGCACACATCTTGGAGGTTCTCGAGACCGTTGGGATTTATTCCTTCGGTTCTCGGCCTCTCAGCCGTGCTAAGAGGCCTATAATAAAATGTGTGAGATGATATAGTTCGATCTACCAAGAATGAAAAACCAAATACATCTTCAAAAAGCCAAATTTTGGAAGAAGATGATGCTTTAGTCCAACCTACTTTTCATGATCCTGGACCATACCAGAACGGCGTTGTTACAGTGATATGCAGAATGTGTTTTACAGAGGAGATCCTCTGAATCGACGGCTTTCGCTAAGTAAAATAAATCTACGTTATAATTCATCGAAACAAATTTTATGGTCGTATTAAAGTGGTTTTACAACAGCAATTTTCGATATAATTGTTCTCCGAACAAGTGGTGAATATTGTGGCAGTAGTAGACTGCAATTCAAGAAAATTTTCAAATTCTGCCTGGTCATGCCAAGAGCAGTAGCTCAAAATGGCAGCTGAAAAAGTCTTCGTTCGTCAAAAGAATGTGTACCCAGTAAATTTACGACATATTAGAATTTTTTACTAAGATAGCTCTTTCTTTAATCTAATTTCTATTTTCTTAGTATCTTTTTTACATTTTTTAAGCATGCAGAGCTTTTGTAATAATGTGTAGCTATATTTTCTTTTTTTTATTTGTTGTTTTTGATGTGTTGGTCGTGTGCATCATAATTGGATATATCTATTTGTTAATTGTGGCAGTAATTGATTTAATTTAAACAATTGTTAAATAAAATGCTTTAAATTTAATTTTTTGGTTTTGTTTTAATCTCTCTAATTGCTTTCACAACGCAATTATATCTTATTTTCAGCTACTTCCACTAACGGCCAATTATTTTTAGGTGCCTGAAAAGGTAGGTGCTCAATTAAGGTGCAGTAAAAATTGTATTCATGTTTTTGCACCAAATGATCATCTCATAATTGGAAATATAATATAATTCTATAAGTAACGAGTAGTTTACCTTCAGGGTGTTTACCTAAATCTAATTAAGTACAATGACCGGTTATTAATCTAATTAAGTGCAATGGCCAGGCGATTCGGAGAAAATGGCCCTCAAACTTTGGACACAGCTTATATACCTGTAAGTGGCAGCGAGCAGTTGGCGGCCAGATAGCTGAGGTGACAGAATGCTCGTCCACTATTCGCTTGGTCTGTAGTTCGATCCTAGGTGGTTTCATATATTTTAGATTTTTCAAAATTATCTCTAATTGCATCAAAATATTAAAAATATTTTTAATTAAAATATAAATTATTGTTCTGCATAAAGTAACTGTTCATTCATATGATACCTGAATTAAAGTTAAAATTTAATTTATAAACAGTAAAATAATTATAAATACATCTTTAATGGTGATAAATAATAACTGTAATGACTCACATCATGAAACATGTTTGTTTAGGCTTTATCATTCATAGATTTCAGAAATTCATACTACATATATTAATTAATTTTAAATTTATCTTTCGTTTACTACTCGTTTCGTTTACTACATCTAAACATTGGGTTAAAAAATTCTTTTGACGTCTTGCCCAATTAATAAATGACGTTTGGTTTCTAGAACCAACGTTTTTTAAAGTTATTCTTGCGCGATTCCAACTTCAACCACGATACTCTAGCAACGTCTTTGGTCATAGAATATTTTAACTATCTCTATTATGCTAATTTAATCAAACAATGATCAAAACACTTCAAAAATCCAAGACGAATAACCACGTTTGTTCAGAGTTTCTAAAGGAATAAGAGTAGTAACAGTGTAGAAGAATTTCATACAATAATGAGTAAAAACATTTACCCATTGGTCCCCTTTCGATCAATGAAATTTTGAACATCTGCCTACGCATTTAATAGATTAACACCTGCTCTCTGCTATGTACATTCGATCATTAAAATATTGGACCGTCTGCATATGCATTCAATACATTAACATCTGCTCTCTACTATGTCCAAGATAATGTAAAAACGAAGAATTTGTAAATATAAAAACCCAATAATGGCTTTAACCTTTAAGTTATTTTAAATTGATAATTTTAATTATAGTTATATTTAACAACATTAAAGATGTATTTATAATTGTTTTACAGCTTATAAATTAGATTGTAACTTTAATTGAGATATCATATCTATGAAGAGTTATTTTATGCAGAACAATAATTTAAATTTTAATTTTAAAAACATATATTTTTAATATTTTAATGCAATGTGAGACAATTTTGAAAAAATTAAAAGTATAAAAAATTCAGCCAGGATCGAGCCACGGATCAGGCGGACAGTAGACGAGCACTCTGTCACCTTAGCTAACTGGCCGCCAACTGCTCGTAGCCACTTACAGGTATATGAGCTGTGCTCAAAGTTTGAGGGACATTTTCTCCGAATCGCCTGGTCATTGCACTTAATTAGATTAATGGGTGCAGTGGCGGCGATTGGGTAGCAAAAAATTTATGGACACCTAAAAGTACCTACTGACAACAAAATTTAAAATATAAGTATCAAAACTAGCTAACTTTCTCGGACTAAATCGTTCTTTTATAATTTCTAGTTTTAGGCAGCTAAAATGAAATAAGAATTTCATTTTTTCCGAAAAAAGAGGGTGGGGCAACTCTCCACCCCTCGTACCGCCGCCACTGACATCATTAGCAAGAGTCTACAATCAAACCGAATTGCTTTGAAAATTCACAAATGGTCGGTAATAATTTCATTAAAAAGGATGACTTGTTTAAATTAATACAGAAATGTGATAATTTACTTAAATTCTAAAATTTACGAAAATAAAATGAAAAATAAAAAATATTGAGTCAGATTGCTTGCGCTAAATAATATTAGTTTAAGCAGATATCCAACGCAATGTAATTAGTGACGTTACATAAGGTAAGATACAGTAGAAAAAAAGATTCTCAAAGTCATAAGTTTAATCTTCGAAATCATGAACCAGAATGGTGCAAACTCTGCACGCTATGGTGATTACTGAACAGACCAGTGTCTAGTAAAGAACTATTTGAGGGTACGATGAATAATTCTTGTTTCCATGACAAAGCATATTAGTATCAGCGTAGTTGACCACCTGCCATGTGTGGTCTCACTACGAAAGTCCCCCTCCCAGGCCAATGGAAAACAATATCATCTATCTTATAATTTATGGCTTCTCTGGAACCTTCAAAAATATTTCAGAATAAAAGAAGACGCTCACTACGGAGTTTATTTTGATCACAATGCGTTCAAAACAGCGTAAATGTACACATCCATTGATGACTACTTAGGCATCTCTGAAGGTACTACTTGAATTGGTAGAATTACACATGTTTTTCCAATATATCATCTTCATTTCCGCTTTATTTAGATTTATTCAGTGAATAAACCAAACAAAAGGTATGAAATTTTCGATGGAATTTTATCAAAACATCCATAACATGAATTGTAATTAAAATCAACTTATTCTTCCTAAATATATAAAGAAAATATTTAGAAAAAGGTAATGGAGATGTTACGGTAATAAACTTGCTTCGGTATATCTCAGCTTCATTCTCATCTCATTACCGATTTATTTAGATTTATACAGTAAATAGACCAAAGAAAGGCAATATATTATAATGATTGTTTTTGTTAATTTTAAAAATATGGTGAACGCGATCCTGATTTTCATCCTACAGGAATGTCCTGATTTTAAATTTTAGAAAAACTCTTACCTTAAACTATCATGACAGTTTAAAATAAGTAATAGTATTGACAATAAATTAATAGCGAAAGATAAATTAATATCTCGTCGCTCAACAAACAACACCATCCGTCTCAATTGTTTGAAATTTCAAAGCGGAAGATTCGAATGAATTTTTCGCAACCAATAACGAATAATTCTGAATTTTTTTCCACGTCTGGTTTGAACATGTGGCCTCATGTTCATAGAAGGTCTTTAAAAAATTAAGAAATATTCGCCATTAGTTGTGAAAAATTCATTTGTATCTTCCAGATTTATGCCATCTGTGAACAGCGTATCAACAATATGTATGGAATCATTACATTTGTGTCTAATTGAGTGATTATAATAGACTTATGTAACTATGGTTTATTTTTAGTTTCCGGAAATGTAAGACCAGATATACTACTGTTTTAGCACTTCACTACACTAAGAAGAATAATTGTTTCATGTTCGGCATGCTTCTTACCCAAGGAACGCAAAAATGTATCAATTCTTTGTATATTGTATATAATTTAGGAAATATGGTTAGTTACAATCTCATTTGAGTAACTTCCATGTATCTGATATAGAAATATTGTTTTCTTAAGTCGTAAATTTGAATATATTTATCGTATTTAACATGTGCATTAAGGTAATTTAGAATTTTATATTAATAATTTTAGAATGGTTTATGCGTATATTTAATATATTCTGTAAAATTGCCTATTATTGTTCTGTAAAGTGTATATGATCTGGATCCCCAAAGACAAATTCAGCTCTGTGTTGTCTGAAAAGAGTGCAACACAAATCTTGCGGAGAGAGTGATTCGATGATGGAGATTGCTTAACTTTGATCCCATTTTAGCGCGAACTTGGCCACATTTCTCTTAATGGCGATAGAGGGCAGATGTGAGACCTGTGAGCCCAGGGTTGTCCGTGACCTCCTGGGCTCACAGGTCACCGCAATCGCGAGGGACAGTTAGCATTTGGGTAGGAGGTGAGCGAGTGTGGGTTTTCGTATTGCTCTGCACGATAGTTGGTTTGCATTCGATTTCGCGGTGAAGAGTGTAGACGTGCACACAAGTTAAATATTCTCGCTGAGAAGAATAAGTGATCATTTATATATAAATGAAGGAAACTAAATAAAGGAGGTACAGACAGTAATCCAGATTATTCATTGTTTGAACGAGCAGTTGAACACCACAATCTTCCTCTTTGAAACTTCGAAAAATTTAGATATGTGGTGTTGCTTGTTATGCGAAGATCTTTTAAAATTATTTTTGATTTATATTACACGGGAATAAATCTTTAAAAATTCGGAAAACAAAAATTTTAAATGAATTATTATTCTACATTATAAGCATTTTGAAATGCTACTGGAATGGCAAAAAAAAATCAAACAGAATTTCATTATTTCAAATACAAAACCGATACATTTTTTTTAAATATTACAAATTTGTTATCCAGTTAAATCACATTTGATAAAAGTTTTGAGAAACATTTTAAACATATGGTTCTCATCTAGAGGAATCATGAATAATAAGTATTTTGCAGATATCATCGATTTATTCCTAACGTACTTGTCATAATCCTTTTATAAATAAGATCAAAATAAGATATCCAGAATATACAATAAAACATTCATATATCCACACTAAAGATCCAACATGGTATCATTTAGGTTGATTTTCGTTGGAAATGGAGGAATCTAACTATTTAATTCCAGTTTCCACAAATAAGGGCACTGCTATCGTTCACCATACGCAACCGTGAATCCTTTGCATAAATCCTTATCATTTACATTAACAAGTCAAAAATAATACCTACTAACTATACTACCTAATAATTATTTTTGGTCAAACATGCAGATATGGTGAAAAGTGAACAAGTTGTTTTCATAGAGCTCATAACCCTGAAAATAATTTAATTTCCAATACTGATGTCTTCCCTGATACTCGCAGCAAGTTTGATTTTTCTTGATATTAGCTTGTCATGACACACTTGATGTGGCAACTTTGTAGCGAACTTCCTGCAAGTAAAAAAGCATAATCGACCAACCCACTTACAAAACAAGTTTGCTGTGAAGATGTCATGAAGAATTTCACACAACGATTGCAAAACAAGTTTGCTGCAAAGATGATAGCGCACTTAAAGATAATCTTTGCCTCTGTTTTAAGAAATATCTGATTTTCAATAGCATCTCCTAGACCGTCCTGCTTTTTACTAATTCAATAAATCAAGAATAATTTGTGAAAAAACTAACTTTTTTAATAAAAAAATTGAAAGATTTTCCATCTTTTTAATAAATATAGAATTCGCACTTTAAATAAAACTATATCGCCTTTTTCCTAATGTTGAAATTTTAGGTTTATAAACAAAATTATACCTAAAAAAACAGTCAATGTTTGTTGAAAAATAATCACATACATTTTATCCCATTTTAAAAGTAATTACTTTTGAACTCTAATTTCATAATTTATTCCACTAGCAAATCGTTGTTATTAGCAGAATTCGCTCTCTCTTTGACTTCAAATCATATTCCCAACTCAAGATTTAAAAAAAATAATGAAATCAAGAAAACAGTTTAAAATAAATCGTACACATGAACGATCTATTAGCTCAATCTGTCTTCTACTCTGAGCGTCTAGCTGGATGATTGATTAGAGACACAGGTTTAGGAAGCGGTTGGTCGCGTGTTTTAATCCGAGGTTGCGTTCGTACTCTGTTTTTGCTATAGTTTGCAATGAGTTTGACGCCGCAAGCCTGTGAAAAATTTGACGCGTGATGACTAAATCATTTGCGTAAATTTGTTTCAAGCTTACACTCTTGTCGTGTCAAATTTGTTCAAGATTGCAGATTTTCAGAACAAGATTGCTGCAACTTTACTGCAAACTAAAATTGCTATCTGGGGTAGTACTGCGCGTATTCAACTCCTGAAACTTGCTTGCTTACGTGGGCTATGAGCAGGCCGGTTGGAAGGGTGAACAGTAAATTGTTTCCCGTCCATTGCTGTTCTTCTTCTTCTGCTGTATCGGTCGCTACTAATAATCCAATCTTATAACTTTTAGCTTTGCCTAGTGAAATATTCAAGTTTTCGTATCACATGTGTATCAATCTGGATTACCAGATCAAAATAGGCCAAACCTTCTTAAACATATGGCAAATTGACTGAGAACCTCATTTGCTATTGGAAAAACGTTTTTCTTTCATGAAAAGGAATCCCACTTGATATACATATGTTCAACGATTTATTATTAAACTAATATTTAAGTGAAAGAAATTTAAAACATTTTTGATCTATTCAGGAGCTAGTTTCGTTTGACAGCTCATTATGGACGAGTTTTATGCTTTGTTTGTTTACGTTTAGGTGCCCGCACTACGTAATTCCGGTGTAATACTAAGTCAATGGAATCTTCAAAGCGGAAGTCCCGCATTCAAGCAGATAAAATGAAGGTTTTTAATGTATAAAACAAAGCAGGAACTAGTCCATATCTTTTGAAATGTGTAAGATCAAAAATTTATTAAAAAAACAATAGAATACGGAATTAAAAATTGTTTGAAAAGTCATAAACGGAAACAAAACCAAAAAGACTAAAAATGAATTTAAGGGCAAATGAAAATTCCTAAGTCCAAGGGCTTTGAAAAGAGGTCAGATGTTTCATAATTTGGCCTTGAAAAGACCAATATGGCAAACCTGGTATCAATTGAAAATAAAACTAAATTTCAATTACCAACCCAGACATAAAACTCTTAGCTTTATTGTACAGAAAGCATGAATAAATGTAATCGATCCTTTAAAGTGCATAGGTATAAAATTTTATATAGACGTTTCAGCATTATTAAAGGTGGTAATTCTTGTTTCAGGAATTTTCATATCATGAATAATAATTATGTAAAGGTGATATTTCATTTCCACTAAAACTTATTTATTCACGTTTCCAAGACTAGATGAATACATAAATTTTTCCACATATAAATACAGGATGGGCAAAAGTAAATCCGTGGAAGTTTCAAGAAGATATAAAAAACAAGCGAATTTTGAAACGTGGTACGTGTAATTCATTTCGTGCACACTGGTTGGTGGTTATTTTTTTCTTATAAAAAATTTAGTAGAAAAAATCCCGGTCGGGCAGTACTATAAGGAGAAACAGTGCAGAGAAAACGCAAATTGTACTGTTTATTATAAACCTGTCGTAAGCAGCAATGCAATGAACGATTATTATAGTTGCATTTCAAGGAGCTGAAAAAGGGTCTTCTGCCCAGAGCAATGTTATTTTCACCAGTCGCTACAAACGTAATATAAGACCCCGCCGCCTTATATATTGCACATGTGCCACACTTTCCTGTCACAGCTTCGTGAAACTACGGCTTCTGAACGGAAGAAGAAATCATTTTGTCATAATATTCTACATTCAAGTACTTTAACATCATCATATTACTTAGGTTATTACCGCTGATTAAGATTCTAGGGCTCTAGGAGCTCCATCAAAAGACATGCGGAGTCTCAACAAAGATTCGGAACACCAGACAATTTATAATTAGCAAAATATTTTTATGTTAGTCTTAAATTAACGCAGGTTGCTTTGCGAAATTTTAGTTAAGAAAAATGTAAAAATTACAGTATTAATAGTCTTTGTTCAGCGGTTTAAAAAAACTGGCATACTGCAGGATCCTGCTAATTTAGGAATACCAAAAGTAACTGAATTTCTTATCTTGTGGCCGTTTCCAGCGTTTCGAGTTGTCTGCAATGTATTGTTTCTTGAGGTAGAGGCCATGTTGAACACTAGCGGTTGTAATAAAGATGTTGGTATTGTCATTCATTTTGTGTATATTTTATTCTCTTATATCAGAGCCGCTTGTGGGTCAATCTTTGTACTAATTTGTTTCCCGTTCTCCATCTTACGTGAATATATGTATGTAATATGACCGCATCTTTTAAGGGCAAGGGAACTTTTAAGCTTTTAATCCTGCAATCTTTGTTAGTCAGTTATGCAGCAAAAGATAAATGACGATATTTCCATAAAATAATCACTTACTCCGTAGGTGATATACACTCTTGAATACTTCTAATATTCATAAAGGCCAGCCAATCTAAATTTCAAAATGTCAGCTAATAAAACGCATGTCAAAAAGCAAAACTCATGTGCTTCATAACTGATTTATTTGACCGCTCAGTTGCTGTGATACCTAGCGGAAACTTATTCTTCACGACAGACTTTCAGATCATTTTAAAAGTTGTTTTTAATAATATGTTTAGACTGGGAAAAAAGGATTTCTTTGGTAGAAAAGAAATCAGAAGAGGAATCACCAGTGAATTTTTTTACGATAACAGAAAAAGAGACTTAACAGATTCTTTGGAGATTTGGTTCCATGGAGATTTAACATTCTCCATGGAAGAATTTTAAGTGTCTTTTTCGCAGGGATCATCGAGCCTTCTCAGATAGAGTTCTGGAAATTACGAGAATATGCTAAAAAGAGTTTGATGTCCTAGGGGCATATTTTACTATGCCTCTGTACGTAAAATTATTATGATACGTGCCTTCAATTTTCACCTTTGATACATTTATCATCGTGTTACTCTCTTACTACATGATGTTGCACAGTTAGTTGATAAGGCTCAATTTCGATTGTCAGTTTTTTTATATCCATACATTGATGACGTAACGAGAAGATTCTTATTTTGATAAATAAAACAATCCACAAAATGTTTCAAACGATGATCTCGAATTCATAGAAACATTTTTAAATCTTAATTTTTCTCCTTTTATCGTTTAATAAAGAAAAATAAAATTCCAAAAATAAAATTTAACCGCATGTCGGTAACATTGTAGTTTGACAACATCAAGAATGACTGCATCAGCCATTGCATTCTGCTCGTAAAGACTTTTATTTTCGCAATTCACAGGAAATATGCCGGGGTAAAAGCATTACCAAACTAATAGAATTTATCATGTCGATAATAATTAATTATTTTATATAATTCCGAATGAATTTATTATAATCTGTATAATATTGAGTTTGAGTTTTAATGAATCCCTTCTGGGTTATAATCATAGCATTTAAACTGTGCGGTCGAGACGAAAATGTCTCAGATTGAAAAATTCTAGAAAGAAAATGTTTCATATTCTTCAACATTTGCAAGCAACAATAGGAAATAAAAAAATTCGCTTAAATGATTTAATTAAAATTATTTAAGTGACTTTCTACTAATTTATTTAATAAATTTATTTTTATTATATTATTTTATTCTAGATCATGCCGTTATTTGATGTGAAAGATGTCGTTAAGCCCATTATTGGCTTTTAAAACGAATCATAAATTTATAGGGCTTATTTTTCCCAACACAAATTTTACGAAAAAGTATTTTTATGTATTCGTTTCTTCTGTATTCAGCAGGTATAAAAAGTTCGGCGATAATTTAGCCTTTTTACTTTCTCGTATACAAATTATACAAAGAGAAAGTATTGTAATCATCAAAAAATTCGAACTCAGGATTTTGATGAATCTCCACGTTTTTGACTTCCTTGAGTCCGAAAAAACAATTTTGGATTTATGTCTGTCTGTGAACACGATAACTCGAAAACTGTTAAAGCTAAGGGAACGAAATTTGGTATGTGGTCTTGACACACAATTTGTAGGTTTGGACAAAATCCTTCCACGTGAAGTCTGACTGTCTGCATCTCCGTGTTAATGTGAACGCGAAAACTCAGAAACTTGAATAACTAGATAGATAGCATTTTGTACACAGTTTTATCATCAGGAATATAGCTCCGTATAAAAGATTAGGAAAACTCCGTCAAAGGGTTGACTGTCTGTCGGTCTGTATAATCGCATACTTGTAAAAATTATATCTCATAAGTAATTTGGTTTAGATAAATAAAACTTGGTATCACGGATGCTAACATTAATTATAGATCTGTGAACACTTTTCATCTCAATCGGTTAAAAAAGAGGTTTTCAAATTGCATATTCATTTTTTTTTCACTTTTGAAACGAATCCATCACCTCTAAGCGCATGCGTATTGGAAACAATCTCTGCGCATGATATTCAGCGGCTTCAGGGGAAAGACTTAAGCTCAACGACTCCTAATTGGTGCATTTTTCTTCCCTTTTGGTTCTTTTTTCTCCCTTTTGGAACCTTTTTCTCATTTTGATACCTTTTTTTCCCTTTTGGCAATCTGCTCGGATTATTTTATTGCCGTTTGTTTTCTTTTCACGTGTCCTGGAGAAACTTGTTGCGTTCTGGGAATAGAGCAGATTCGTAATTTTTATCCGACCGAGGGTGCGGGGAACTGACACGCTATACTAGAGTTTTTGAGAAATGAGTATACGAGAAAGTTTAGGCCTTTATATAAGTTCAGGAATTCTATTTTCATGTCAGGCTCGAAACCAATTTTTACAATGTCAAGAAGAAAAGTGAAAGTATGTTTAATGATTTATTAGTTAGTTTACTTGAATTTCACAAATATATTAGTAAATAAAACTGTAGAAAAACGTTTCTCTTTGAAATTTCACAAAATTATAGATTCCGATAGGTTTTCCTGTATTTTGCACGGTGTCTCTAAACTGGGAGACTAGAATTAGGAGGACAACACATGCATTTTCTGAATAAAGCACACATTTTCCAGGCAGGTTTTTTTCAGTTGGTTTCACTACATGCAATTATTAGTATACAACATATTATTGTAAAAATGGTACTTGGCATCATATAAATAAATTACATATACGAGCAAAAAGGAAATGTAAATTATACCTCGTTCCATGTTTTTTTTTCTCTGAGGAAAAGAAATGTCAGTAGATTAATTTTTAGCCAATGGAGTAGTTTCATACGATAACACAGTTAAAGGAAAAGCGCAAGTGGGCATGTTATCTATAATTTAACGACACGTTGTCTTACCCTCATCTGCGATGTCAAATCATTTTTCCTTGTGCAATATGTGCAAGGGATTCCAAAATTAAACTGGCGTATCTGTCGTCTATCGCTTGAGCACGAATTTTCTCCATTTAATGGCACAAAGAGACATCTGTTAAAAGAACAGATGTCTCTTTGTGCCATTTAATATAGTAATTCAGTAGTAATCTGTGTATAGAAACAGAAAGTATTGTAATCGATAAAAAATTCCATCTCGAGATCATGATGAATGTCCACGGTTTAGACCTCCTCCCCATGAGTCTGAAAAACACATTTTAGGAATTTTGTCTCTCTGTGAGTGAACATGGAAATTAAAAAAGCATTGAGCTAGATGTATGAAAGTTGGTATGTCGTCTTAACACCAAATTTGTAGATTTATCTCAAATGTTGGACGAAAACTTTAAAGGGAAATCTATTATTTCATCTGTCCATGTGCATGCAAACACAAAAACTAATCAGAGTGAGTGCTCTTCGTTTGACTTTCTCGTATACTTACTTACACGATTTTACGCCTTCTTTTCGGTTCGCCGTATAAAATTTGCGTCCTGGAATTCATCGCAGGGGATGCAGAGGTAGGCGGAAAAGCCTCGAAGGTCACGGCAAAGCTCGCAAGTTAATTCTCTCGGAAGTGACCCAATATGGCGAGATTTGTGTTTCTTAGTTTAATAGAACAGATTGAATATACATTTTATATGCCTTCCGTTCAACCGTTCAGGCTCCAAATTCTATACAGATACACAATATTGTTTACAAGAAAGCATTTCTGAGCTATCGTATCAGATACACGCCAATACAGAAACCGATAGACGGTCAGTCCATGGCTGATTTGGTGTAAAATATGAAACACAGCTACAGTTCTGACAGTAATATAATGCTTCAATTTTTATCTTTTTAAGTTCTTGTATATATGAGTTAGCGTTTTCGCATGCGCACGGATTAACAGATAAACTTAACATCGATTACTTCCATTCAATATTTGATCGAATTCTATAAATTTGGTGTTAGGAACGCAAACAAACTTTCATCTCTTTAGCTCAATCCGTTTTGGAACTATCAAGTTCACGTACAGAAAAGCAGATATAATTCAAAAAATATATTTTTTGGAATCTGCGAGGTCTTTAATTAATAGGTCTTTGGAGATTCATCGAAATCTTTTATCCAATTTTGTGACTATTGCAATATTTTTTTCTTTAAACTAACTTCATCGCAGCGAATTCTCAATTAAAAGTAAATGCGGGCAAACCAATCTAGACGACGAAGATTGGTTTGTGCGCATGGTTACCAGTGCTATTCATTTCTGGTCAGTCTCAATTGCTGCTTTAACTCCAATAGATAAACACATAAGAGTGTGTGATCATTGAAAATGAGATAGCAGTGTGCAAACTAACATCGAAAATGAGGTGAATAAAGAAGAAACTAAAGACACCAGGCAAACAGAGTGAGTGACATAGATTTTCCCAAAATTTTAATACACTTGAATGCAGTCCATATTGCATTTTAAAACCGATTTATTAGGCTAGAAACATTCATGACCGCTTCACCTCAAGCCAAAACCTGTCGTCAATACGAAAACCGATGAGAAATGAAGCGGAATGTTGGGCATCCACTTTTCCGTTTGGACTACCAGGACATAAATTAACACCAGAGGCAGTTGGAACGTGTCAAGGTTACTTCGAAATAGAAAGGTTAGGTTCACAGAGAGCGGAGGCTCTTTGACGACGTCACACTGGGCATACGCCGCTTCGTCCCATTGCTGCAGAATGGAGTAAATATCATATTTGAGAAGGAAATTTTAATAAAACAAACATATTTTTCTAATATTGTCTCTATATCAGAAATAAGATATAATTATGTCCTATAACCCTTACATTTTAATATTAAAAACAACGTCCCTGACTTAGAGAGTGGAGGATTATTAAGGTACAGATCAATAAAGAATTATTTTTATTTGCGATTTTATAATGCTCATTTTTTTCAATATAACAGTGTTTCATGTACTTCATGTAACTAAAAACAAAACTAGCTTTGAGAACTTTCTTTAAACTTTTTTCTAATTTTTAATAAATATTAAAAATTGCTTTTTTTACAGAACTGCTTTCATCACATAAATCGTTAGTGAATTATGCACACATCGTATACATAATTTATAAATTTTATATTTTCACACACATAATAGGAATAATATCTCATTTCAAAACTTTTGAGCAATGTGATAATCAATATCGGCATTATAATATATAAATTACCGAAAAATTGTTTAATTTTTGCTTTAAATAGAATAACTAATAACAAAAGGTCTAATACATTTTATTAGGTAAAAATTTTAATAACTTTCTTAGGGGGCTGACAGTGTGAAGCTTTCTACATCTTTGCTCTCTTTAACTGTCCTCTTTGAATTTTATTTGTTGTGTCTCACTATTAAACCACCTAATCCAAATGAATTTTTTTGTTCCTGAATACACTTTAATTATCTCCTCTGACACGGTTTGAATTTTCTCTTTTGATGTCGAACACAGATTTTCAATCATATTCTTTTCTGTTGTTCTATAGTTTACAGACCACAGGAAACACAAAAAACTCTCGTTAAGGGTCAAGCAATGTCCTCAGTTTTGAAACACATGAGAAATAATTATCATAAAACTAAATTATCAGCCTTTTTATTCTGAAAGAGAGGAGAAAGAAGGTAAAAAATAAAAAATCGGCTGCAGGCTAGATATGGATAAGCCCATAAGATTGTATTATATATTTTCATTGAAAATTCTTATCAGGCAGCTTAAAATATTTTTCTAAAAGCAAAATTGATTATTTAGAATTGATGTAAAGTAAACAGAAATAGATGACTGGAAAACATTTTCATTAAAAGTAAAAGTATCTAAGGTTGCAATTATAATTAATAAGAAGTCGCGAAGTAAATTGATGAGGATACAATAACCATCCATTAAACTGGTATTCTTACATTTTCTTACAGATAGAAGAAATTTATTCCTTTAATTTAAAAACATGTGTAACATTTCGGAAATAGTCCCAAGAAGATAGAATGACTACACAAAATCCTTTGTTCTGCGCTACGCTACAAAAAAGATTTTTTAATGGAGACAGAATTTAGTACCGTTGCTTAACATATGGAATGATATACTTACAGACTTCAATGAAAATAATGTTTCCTATAAGAATAATATTGGTTAATAAGTAGATTATTATCTGGGTATGCCAGGAACAAACACAGCTACTGAACGTGTTTTTTAGTTCAATGACCAACAAAAGCGACAAGTGATAAAATTAAATTACATGCTGAAACTCTAAAGTTTATGCTGACTACAAAATTTAATTTTGCTCTTACATGAATGGAATTTCAGCAGAACATCAATAAAATCAATCGTTAATAAAATCAATTTCTTCTTCCAAAATAAACACGAAAAATACTTTAAAAAGGGTAATTGAGATTTATGGAACTATACTTGTTTCAATACAATTACATATTAAGTAAGCTCAAAAGAGATTATCAATTCGTTTGATCTTCTCCGGTATTTATAGCTCACCGACAGAGCGTTTCGTCACATAGAATTCTCCATAAAAACCCAGATATCGGATTTTCTGAGAGACAGCGTCATAAATCTTCAATTTTATAGAATCTTCTTTGTGTCTTCAAAGACTTGAGTAATCGGCCTTACAACAATTAAGTGTCTCTATAAAAATCTCTTTGTAACCACAAGCCTAACATTGATGCGAAAACGGTGTCACATATTAATAGATTGGTGTCTTATTATATTCAATAGATATGTTTAAATTAATTAAAATTTAATGATTCATATTCAATCAATTAAATTATAATTTGTTATTATATAAACAAGAACTATTAAATTTATTTGAGATTAATAATTAATTCAATGAAGTAATTCTAGGTTTTTCAAAGTTTAAATCACGAAAAACATAAAAATTCATTAACGGATTCCTACATCCGCAATTTATCTATATGTCCCTTCCCCCCCGTGCGGTGTACGCGACTGGTTGAAGAAGAATTGTTTGATAAAATTGTTTGTTCTGCGCTACACTACAAAAGAAAAATTTGCAACTGGAGACAAAATTATGTAACAATATCTAACATAAGAAATCATGTATTTACAGCCTTCAATGTAAATGACGTATTCTGTATGACGCTTTCCACGACATAAAACTTACAAGATTTTAGGTGCCAGTGACATTGGCAACCCATTGCAACAGCCATTACGTGGTTTTCAATGTGAATAACTGTAACGTTCTTCTATTGAAAAATTTCAATGAATAAAACAAAGACTTCCACGTCATTCGGCAAGAACTGTTCAATATGCTATCCACCGTTTCCTTCCAAAAATTCAAACCGACAAATAGCATGTTCCACAACAGATCGAAGTGTATCTGTGCTGATGTTCTGCGCAATACGTGTCTTTAGTTTAGCTAAGTTTGCAATCGTACCACTGAATATAGCATGTTTTAAATAACCCCACAGCCAGAAATCACAAGGATGTAGATGAGGTAATCTTGGAGGCCAGTTTGTGGGAAGAAGATGGCTGATAATTTTATCATTTTCGAAATGTATGCTGAGAAGGCGCTTAACAATTCATTGCAATGTGTAGGGGAGCGCCGAATCGCATGATAATTATAATTCTGCTATCTACACATGCACGGTGTTTGAAATGCTGTGATGGAAGGACATCTTCCCACGAAAGAAATTCATAGCGTACCCCTTTGACGGTACGAGAAACGCAGGACCTATCTATTTAAAAAGAAAGGCCCAACGACACACGCACCACTTAGTTAAATTTCCAGAATGAAAAGCAACTGGTTGATGTTTGAACGGATTTTCTTTT
>BGPR01032954.1:0-17237 GCA_013235015.1 Araneus ventricosus | reverse complement strand
AATTAGTTATATTTAAGAAAAGTTCGTTCCATTTAATCTCTTATTAACAAGATTCTTAAAAAAATTAAAATTGTTTCTATAAAGTGTTTGAAATTTAAAGGATACGGACTTTACAACCCGGAAACCAGACAAAATTACAAATAGTTTTATATTACAGAGATTTGATGACTAAAACCTCATCTGTGACAGAAAGTGGAAGTTCATTTCAAAGGGATGTCCGTTTCAAAGATTTCTGTCCTGGGGAGTGGGTTTGGTTTGTTTCAGGGTTTATGGCGCAAGGCCCAGTATTTGGCCATGTTGCGCAAAGCAACCAGGGGAATGGAGGATAAGGGAAGATAATTTAAATTAGATTTGTCCCATTGAGTTCTCGTGGTTTTTCAAGGCTGATTCATACCGATTAAATATTAGCTACTTCGGAAACTCGTGGCAAATAATTAGCAGAAAAGTATTTCCTAGTATTCCAAAGTATTATTCCTAGTTTCAGCTAGCAGCCTATGGCGAACAGCTGGTTCGTCAATCTTATAATAATAGTAATACTATATTGTAGGGATTAATAACTGATACTGTACACACTGACACAAAGTAACTTCATATTTGTAAAGTATTAAAACTCAAGAAATCCATTTAACAACTTGTCATAACTCATATCAAAATATATTCACATACAAAAGGAAATTTATCTAAAACTATGAAAACATGCAACATATGATTGAATAATTATTCTGAGTGCAAAACAAAATATCAAAAGTTTCGTACATTGTTTAAATTAGTTATATTATATTTGGCTTTAGTTATTTTGAATTAAAGACAATTAATGAAATGATATTCACCTTGAAGTTACTTAGCTAAATTAATATTTTACCAGCAATCGTCGTTGCCCCAAATGACGTCATTTGGAAGCAAGAATTACACTTCCTTGTATATTTCAAAAAATTTTGGATTCAGAAGTGGTTCCTGACGTGTACGACATACATACATAACCCACGCAGACCGACTCACCCAAAGGGCTTAGAGTCAGCAAGGATCGACGGGGAGGATTCAGACCAGTCATGAAAGAAAAAAGTTACAATATTTGGAAGGTATGGATTACAGAGCTACGTGAAAAAAAAAAACCCACAGAAACTCAGACAAAAATATGCACAAATACAAACAAAAACACATACAACACGAAAGCACCAACGGTGCTAGAAAACAAAACCAACGTTGTAAAATACAAGAAACAAAGAAGGATAATATTAATAAAAAAACAGAAACTCAATCAAAGGGTTACTTACATAACAATAATATATATATATATATACACATAGAGTATATAAATCGTAAACTGAAAGAGTATAAAACGTAAAATGAAAAAGTAATAAAAGCACAATAACGTTTCTTCAGGGGATAAAGTTATTGTGAATTGCTAGATATAAAAAGTTTGACATTTTCTTGCAATTAGTTATGCCGGAAGGCCTACAACCCTGATTTTCATCCTTAATGCCAAACCAACCAAAAAACAGAGAGAGGAGATTTGAATAATTAAAACAGAAGTACGATGTGATAACATTAGAGAAGAGTAAGAATAAATATTTTACGTTCCGGAAGGACGGATATTGACGTGGCAGTGTTTGCGTTCGGTCATGGTACAGACCTGCTTTGAAGGGATCTGAACAGCGTATCGAGTAACAGTTTTCGCGCTTAACTTTGTCTGTTGCCAGGGGAGTGTAGTTTGTTGGGAGCGATGAAGATTAAATGAAAGAGCGATAACGAGAGATAGAAAACGTAGAGAAATAGTGGAAGAAATCAGTAAAATACGAGAAACCTGCGAAAGATGTTTAAAAGATGCGTTTTCGTGGTAAAATATCCGACATTATTGACTTGAGTGACCCTACCACGAAGATTATACTTCGCGTCGACATCTCTCTGATAAGCAATCCTTTACTTGTATCATAAATCCATTAATCAGAGGTTCGTAAAGTGAGGGGGGAATTTTATTAATGTTGAGGCTATTTCTTAAGTGCATGATTTGCGTTTTGGCAGAATTAGTGTTATTGCAAATAGCCAACCTCTTTCTTCATTTCTTCGAAAGAAATTTCGTTTTAAAGCTTCACTCTGCCTTCCGTTTTATAGACGATATTATAATTTTTATTTTTTAAGACTTCAGCTCTATTTGCAATACCATCTACCCAGAAGAACTCAAACTAATTAACACCAGCAACAATCAATCTCCAGCGATCTTTCTTGATTTATGCTTAGACCACAAACACGACTTAAAAATTGATATTCACGACAAAAGAAACGAATTCAAATTTAACGTCAATAAATTTATTTTTTGGAACTCTAATATCTCATATAAAATCTACAAAAGCACAATTATCAAGCAACCTGTAAGAATCAACAAAATTTCCAATAACACTGATTCTGCCAAAAAGCAAATCATGCACTTAAGAAATAGCCTCAACATTAATAAAATTCCCCCCTCACTTTACGAACCTCTAAATAATGGATTTATGATACAAGTAAAGGATTGCTTATCAGAGAGATGTCGACGCGAAGTATAATCTTCGTGATAGGGTCACTCAAGTTAATAATGTCCGATATTTTACCTCGAAAACGCATCTATTAAACATTTTTCGCTGGTTTCTCATATTTTACTGATTTCTTCCACTATTTCTCTACACTTTCTATCGTTATCGCTCTTCCATTTAATATTCATGGCTCCCAACATACTATACTCCCCTGGAAACAGCAAAAGTTAAGCGCGAAAACTCTTACTCGATACCCTGTTCAGACCCCTTCAAGGCCAGTCTGTACCGTGACCCTCCGCAAACACTGCCACGTCAATATCCGTCCTTCTGGTACGTAAAATATTTATTCTTACTCTTCTCTAATGTTATCACATCGTACTTCTGTTTTAATTATTCAGATATCCTCTCTCTGTTTTTTGGTTGGTTTGGCACTAGGGATGAAAATCAGGGTTTTAGGCCTTACGGCATAACTGATTGCAAGAAAATGTCAAACTTTTTATATCTAGCAATTCATATCCCCTGAAGAAACGTTATTGTGCTTTTATTACGTTTTTCATTTCACGTTTTATACTCTTTCATTTTGCGATTTTACACTCTATCTACCACAGCGCTTTTGGAATTGCAGCTTTTATCGCATTAATTGCGTGTATGTGATATATTTATATATATTTTTCCATCTGTTACTATTCGCATTTTTATCTTTATTCGGATATACTCTCAATTTGTTTTTTCATATCCTTTCGAATTTGATATCAATATTTTTTGTTTTATTTTATTGTTTTTCTATTATGTTTTGCCTCTTTTATATTGTTACAAACATGGAAAGTCGCTTCCGAGCAATGCAAGTCTTATGAATGGAAGAGAGTTTTACAAGGTTAAGCATGGAGTGGCCTCAGAGACTCTTATGGCACCCATGACCTTGGCGACAAATAGATGATTCCCGGAAATGCAACCCTTTTCTCGATATTTCTACTATGAAAGGGAATACACGAGAAAACACCATGTGACGTCACGGCCTGTCGGAGAGAATGTTTAATTACGGCGCCTAGTTCAGAAGAGCGTCTTTGATCGACTGGTTACTTCGCTTTGAAGCGCGAACGTCGTCGGAGTTCTATCCGCTGTGTGAGCTAATCAGCTGGTGAGCTGAGCTGTTATTGTCGTTACTAGTTATTTGCTGACTGTTTGTGTTGTTAGATATCAAAGTGCTGAACTGTCATTACCTGTGAATTTTTGTCTATTTACATTGGTAATCTGTGCAAGGATTATTGTTGCCTGTACCTGTGCTACGTGTTTTCCTGCATATTTGTAAATAAACCTTCATTCTCTATTATCCTGCGTGTTGGACTGTTTATACCATACACTACAGAGTGACCTTTTGCAACACTGGTGTCAGAAGCGGGACAGTGTGTATGGTGAATACGAGATCTCAGACGAAGATGGCTGACAACGCTGATCTTCTTTCTCTCTTAGCCGAGATGAAGAAATCTATGGAGAAGGGACAGGAAGAAATGAAGAAGGGACAGGAAGAAATGAAGAAGAGACAGGAAGAAATGAAGAATCAAATCCAAGGTGTAAAAGGAAAGATTGAGGAAGTAAGGAATGAAGTTCAGAAGGAAGATAGAGGAAATAGAGGGTAAAGTTCGAAGGAAAATCGAGGAAGTGGAAAACAAAGTACAAGTAAAGATGGAGGAAGTCGAAGAAAAAGTTCAAGTGAGGATCGGCGACCTGGAGAAGAGGCTCAGTGAACTCGTGGACAGACCAATAAATTTAACGGCAAATCCAGACCTCACATATTTCAGACCAACGGTAAAATCCCTGACATTCGACGGACAAACGTCTTGGACTGTTTTCAAAACGCAGTTTGACGTTGTGAGTTCTGCGAATGGATGGAATAATTTCGTGAAAGCCAGTCAACTTGTGACCTCTCTCCGGGGATCAGCGGCGGAGGTTCTTCAAGGAATACCTTCTGATTTGACGGACCTTACGGCCATCGAGAATGCTCTAGAAGCCCGTTTCGGAGATAGTCACCTTACCCAATTTTACAGGACTGAATTGAAGACGAGACGGCAGAAGCCAGGGGAAAGCCTGCAGGTATTAGCCGTCGATGTGGAACGCTTAATGAGCCTGGCCTACGCCGAGTGCCCTCAGGAAGTCCGAGACAGCCTAGCAGCCCAGTACTTTGTCGACGCTATCAGAGATGAAGATACTCAGCATGCAACAAGGTTGATGGATGCCAAAGACTTAAAATCAGCTTTGGCATATAACATGAAGTATGAGGCTGCGAAAACTGTTTCCAAAACATCCCGAAATGTAAGATCGATTGAAATAGAAGATGATACTGGGAAAGAAAAAGACGAAAAATTCGATTGTTTACTGAAAACTTTGGAAAAATTATTAAACAGTTATGTTGCTGGGAAGAAGAACACTCACAGTGTAACAAAAAGGGGCACGAACAGAGGAATTGCCAGACAATTTTTCCCAACCAAGAAAACTAATGTACGGCCGTCTTGCGTTACGAAGGCTGCCTTTTCTCTATAAAGCCCCTGAAGAAGGACTAAAAGCTTCCGCACTTTGCGGAGGAAGAAATGGATTCTATTTGGAAGCATCTATTTGCGGTATCCCTTGTTTGATGTTAGTGGACACCGGTGCCAATGTCACTCTCGTAAGAGCAGACTTGGCCCAGAAATTGAAGGAGAATTTTATTTACACGGCTCCTGACATTTTTTTAAAGACCGCTACTGGTGAAAAGGCGGAAATACGCGGGAAACTGGATGCAGCAATTGAATGTGGATCCAGAAAATTCCAACACAGAATCTACGTAGCTGACATCACCGATCCCTGTATTATTTTAACTTCACGGTAGACTTGGAGAAGAAGGAGATTCGGATAGGAGGAGAGGAAATTCCTTTGTTTTCAGCCAGTGCGGAGCATTCAAAGTTATGCTCTGTGTTGGTTAAAGAGAAAATTATTATACCAGCAAGATCGGAATGCCTTATCCAGGGAGTCCCAGAAGCTTCTGGAAAATTCAGATACGTCGTAACGGACTTTCCTAGCCAAGTTTCCCAGAAAGGTGTCCTTGTGGCGGCCACACTTGTTGATTTAAAAAGAGAAGCCATCCCCGTTCGAGTTCTGAATCTGGACAATAAACCCAAGACTGTCGACAAAGGAGCTGTTGTTGCGACGTGTGAGCCAGTGGTCGTTGCTCGTCCTCAAGAATTTTCTGAATCACTACGTCTCCCGTTAATCTTAGAGAATCTTGAAGGGCTTAATGAAGAACAACGAACAGCAGTGAAGAAATTGCTACAAGAATTTCAGAACTTGTTTTCTACTAATGACTCTGATGTCGGCCGCTGCAATATGACTCAATACAGAATTAATACAGGTAATCATCCACCAATCAAGCAATATCCAAGACGTTTGCCTCTTGCAAAGAAAGAGGAATCTTATGAGTAATTTTTGTCGCGAGCTCGTCAAATGATGGACACTCATCCGGAAATAATTAAAAAAACTTGTCAGGGTTTTCTCGTAAATCTCCAACAGATGTGTTAAACCTACCCCTACTAAATCTAGAATCCACAAATGGATGTGCCCAATATCGTCTGTTTTGTTTTGAAATGTATTTCTTGTATACTAGGTACGCAAGTGCAACACGCTTTCTTCTGTATACATCCATCGCCGGTAAGCGTCGTTTCTCGGACTGAGTGAATCGTTGTGTGAGTACTGAGTTGCTCGGACACCGCCTGTGGAGAATTCTAGGAAACGAGCCCATTACCATTTGTTGTTTTATTGCTTTTTCATCGCTCAGTCCACATGTGCACTTTTAGTTAAGTTTGTACGCTGTAAAAATCCTAACTTAAAGTAAAAATCTATGCAAATAAAAGTTAAATTCACACAGAAATATTTGTTACGCTATAGAAAACGAAACTACTCAATATATGTTCTTCGCATTTTTCCCAAGTATATGATGGAACATAAGGAGGTATTTAGTAAAAGTTCCGAGAAAATTAAACATATAATTTTTGATAAATTAAAATCTATGATTCCATGCCGTAATACCTAATGATACCTATCGTAACTGCACGAAGTGTTGTAAGTGTGTACTGCCCAGTTGGTTGCCACGTACTCAAAGACGTCCAATTTCCTGTCCGATTCGAGGGGAAAGTGCCAAGCAATTGTATCGGACAAGTCATTCGCTCGGCGGGAGGTCTGTGGGTACTGCCCAACTGTTCTCCATACTCCTGAAGTCGTTTATGGCTTCTGTGTCATTTTCACATTTATTACTTCCAAAGACCATACCGGCGAGAATCGGCCAGTGTGCACCGGGCCTTAGGCTACTTGCACACACACCGATTCGTGTCAACCGGTTTCAGACCGGTCTGCAACAATCCATTAGTAGTGTATAGAGAACAGTTGGAGCTTGCACACGTACCGGCGCCTACATAAAACCGATCGGCTGCCGAGAATTGCCACTGCGCTTCGCCGACATCGGCAGCTCCGGGGGTCCCAGTGACACATGTAAATCTACTGGCGCTTGCACACACGCCGATTTCTTTCATACGGTTTCTTGCAGACGTTTCCAGTAGCATATGTAATTCTTCTGACGCTTGCACACACACCGGTTTCAGCCGATCGACTTCGCTCTCGTAGAGAAATAATAAAATTAGTAACATTTTGAAAAAAAATATTGAACAATATTTTTAGGGATATTTTTTTTTCTTTATTGATATTTTAGGCATAAGAATGAGAAAATTACTTACACACAAAGAAATTTTTAATGGATAGCTAAAAATAATGGTTTTCAGTGGCGGGTTAAGCTTGTTAAAAGACCAAGCGCTTTAACATTTAGAGGTCTCTGAAAATATTAAAAGCTTTTTTTACATTTGAACAAGTTGGTTTTTCTAATTTTAAAATAATTTTAATAATTCCGCATACATTCCATACTTTTATTTCTATTTTTTAATTACATTTTGTACTTGCTTTGTTATTTATTTTTAATTAGTTTAATAAATCTTTGTTGAATAATTGCAATGCCTTAAAGTTAGTTATAGTTAATTTAACATAATTTTCTAATGAATTTTCATTTAACATAATTCGCTTTTAAATAAGAATAATTCTCAAAACAACATTACTCTCCGATAGTCTTAGAAATAAATATAAATTTGTTGTTTTCATCTTGGTTTCTCCCTTAGTTTTGATTTATTAAAGCAATAAATGGAAATTCAAATTTTTTCGAATATTGAAGTGTTTGCTTTCTACAGTGTTAGATTATTATCACAAGAATTCTTAATATTAACACATTATAATTTGGTTGTATTGCCAAGTCAATTTTTAAGGTATCCGCCTACGTTGCAAACCCATTTTCTGCCGAAAATCAAAAATATTTTTTCGTTTCACTTCACTTTTATTTCTTAATGTAATCCCAAAACTTATTTCATTTTACTAGAACGATAATCGGAAATGAAATTAGCATCCTTTTAGTAAAACTTAATAGCTGAAAATGGAAAACTAAACAAGCATTTGTTTTGACGACAGTATTTTTGTACAAGAATGTACAAAAGGGCACAACAAAGAAGCGTTTTTCAGTGTTCTAACTTAATATTTATTTCTTTTTAGTTGCGATTTAGAGTTCGTTTAGTTTGAATTAGCCGCCTTCGGCGACTAGCTTGTTGGACGGGAATATGATTTCAATTGAATCTTGTATAATTTTATATTCATGGCTGCTTTCACAACGTAATTTTAAACTTCAGATTGTGGTAGATTATTTAACACATGTTCTGTTAGTGGCCTTGCACCTAATTTGTTCATTGTTTACATCATTACGCAATGGAGTCAAATAACTGACCATACTATATGACATCTAATCCCAAAATTTATTTCATTTTACTAAAACGATAATCGGAAATGAAATTAGAAACATTTTAGTAAAACTTAGTAGCTGAAAATGGAAAACTAAACAAGTATTTGTTTTTCATTGCTTTCACTTAATAATTCAGTTAGTATTTATTTCTGTTTGGTTGAAATTTAGTTTAGTTTTAAGAACTAAATAACACTTGAACTTTCTAATTAATTTATGAACTAATATAGGCTTTCGAGGCAATGTGCCTGCATTTTGTATAATGTAAACTGTCGTTTTATATGACGTTCAACAAACATTGAGAAACATTAGAAGTAAATAACATTGGTTTCTCTTTTAGTTTTGATTTATTAACGCAATAAATGGAAATTCAATTTTTTTCGAATGTCGAAGTGATTACTTTCCACAATATTAACATATTAAAATTTGATTTTATTGCCAAGTCAATTTTTAAGGTGTCCGCCTCAAAAATCAAAAACATTTTTTTTTTTTGTTCTGGAATATGATTTCAATTGAATTTTTAATTATATATATATTAATATATAATTTTATATTATTTTTATATTCATAATTTTATATTCATGGCTGCTTTAAAAACCTTACTTACCTTAACGTAAGAGTAAGTCTCTCTTCTGATGTAATACTATTTCTCATTTTCGAATTCTTACGAAGAATTTTGGTTTTGAGCCGTTGATGCAGTTCGTTGAATGATGGTATTGTCATGCGAAAAAAAATTGAAGAACTTGTTCTCATTCTTTTGAAGTTCTTTCAAAAGTGTATGAAATATTCCTATTTGCTCCCTTTTCTGGTTGATTGGATGAACCCAGTAATTACGCTTAATCCTACGACGCCTGAGACGTCGGTAAAGCAACCACATAGAAGCAATACGTTTTGGATTCATTTTAACTTCAGAAAAAAGACTGTATTCGAGAATGACCTGATGTACATCCGATATGAAACCGACCGACACGAATCGGCGTGTGTGCAAGGACCGCATCGTCTGCAAAAGTAGACTATTTTCAAACCGGTCTGTGTGTGCAAGTAGGAAGGCACCCTTGACATCAGAATCTACTCGGCCAATGAGAGTGCGTTTCGGATTGCATCATGATTCCTGCTATTTCAGTGCATCTTTCGCTCTCAATATTTAAATTAATAAATTTTTCTGTAAAATTTCACTTGCATATTTGAAATTAGAATGATTTTTTCTACAAATACGGATGGCTTTCACGTGTTTTTAAAAAATGCTGAAGTTCCCCATTCTCCTCCGATGGGGTCACGACGGGAGTTGGGGGTATAGACGTATGCGAGAGCACTCAGTGGGGGAAGGCGTACTTCCATCTTCCCTGCATTCTTTTGTTACTGATACTCAAGGTTATTTGAGATACTATCTGCTATTCATTTCGCTCATAGAATCATAGATTTTTATTTATCAAAAATTAGATGCTAGGACCGGTAAGCGTGAAAAAATTGACCACTTGTCTAAAGATAGGAAGTGTCCCTTCTGTATAGAGGCAATCAACAAAGCGATCATAAACACTGATTATGGAGTATCTTAAAATGCTTCAAATTAATGTTAATCATTCTAGTGCTGCGCACTGTCATGCTTTTGTGGTTGCTGAGGAGAATGTTGTTGACTTCCTATGTGTTCAGGACCCCTATATTAGTGATAATGTTATCCTCACCGGTGGTAAGGGGTGCAAAATGTTTTGTTCTTTTAATAATAAGTCTCTTATTTATTGTTTAAACAAGGATCTTGATGTCGTCTTGAGTCATAATACGAACCATATTGTTGGATTATTTGTCAAACTTGGTGTCCTGAAATTGCAGATTATTAGTGCATATTTTCCCCCTCATGACAATATTGATTCTTTGATTGAATAATTTACTAATTTCAACTCTATTAATAAAAATGTTTTAATTTTGGGGGACTTCAATGCGAGGTCACTCATCTGGAACTACAATTTCGAAGATATTCGTGGGAGGGCAATTACTGATTTTTCAACTATGAATGATCTGTTAATTTGTAATCACAAAAATTCTCCCCAACCTTTGCGTCACATAGTGGCCGGAGTTGGCCTGATCTGACCATTGTTAACAGAGGCGGCCCGAGGCACGGGCAAACCGGGGACCAAATTCCGGGTGGCGCCAAAGCTGGAACGTAAAGGAATAAGAAAAAAATGGTTTGATTGACATGAGAGCTTCTGTGAAAATGGCAAAAATTTTCCTTTCATTCTCTTCAGTTTTTCGTAAAGCCGATCGGTTAAAGAGTCTAGGCCCTGGAGAGGTCTCAAAATCGGTTCCACGAACATCAGGCCATAAAATTTGGTGGGTCATTCACAGGTTCGACTGTACTCACGGGCAACCCGATCCTAGGGTATCGGGTTGAGGTCCAGTCGACTGTGCCCCCTCCTCAACCCGCTTTCAAAACTGGCCTTCCCTGTTCTAATTTCCCTAAAATGACTTCCTCCTACACTCTCCCTTCCTCATTTCGTGGTTTTTCCTTTGGTCGGAGAGTTTCGTCTCCCCTAACCAACTATTACATTTCAGTTTTATGGTACAGTGGGCCGAAAAAATATTAAACCTGATAAAAATGTAACTTTTCCCCTGGTCTACACCATTTCTCATCGGATTCTTATTTGGACGAAACGTTTCGGCACACTGTGTTGAAAGAAAAACTGATGAATGTCATTTATTTTTATTCTGAATAACGTTATGCCTATAAGTGGTGTGTATTTCGCTAAAATGTCCGGAAAGAAGAAACAATCAAGTACGTTTTATAAGAAAAAAAAAAAAAGGCACGGATAGCAGCCACGAAAAGCAGGCGTCTATTTTGAAGAAATTCATCAAAATAGAAAATATTGAATCCAGAGAAGGTCTGTCAACAACATTTGGAGGCAGATCTTTAACTTCAGAAAACTTTAAGAACGTTAATATAACTTCTTGTTCGAACCATTAACAAAATTTCCTGTGAATTCAATACCACAGGTAATTTTGTTATAATGATTCTAGTATGTGATTTTAAAATTTTAAGAATTAAATATCCATTTGAAAAATATAAATTTTCGATATTGGCAATACTAACATTGTCAATTGTACAAAAATTCTAAATATTAAAATCCCATAAATGGAATTTTAGTTATTTTTTAAAAATCATATTTATCTATTGCTGAGCAGAAATCTTAAAAGTGCGCAATGGGTTAAGTTATATCAAAAGTTTAGTCGGTTTTTTAAACATTTTTGTGCGCCTTCTGTATGATTATTCAAAAGAACTTAACTCATGATTTTGGTAAGCTAGATAAGCACTATTTAACAAGTTAACTCGTTTACCAGGACCAAGTGCGCATGCATGCAAACTTACAATTACTTGAACCAGAAGAAGTAGAACATTTGAAAACGTCTTAAGTGATTGTGAAGAATCTAGCAATAAACAAGACGACGAAACTAGTTTCCAAACCGAAAATAAAGACAATAGTACTGAGAGTAATAAAGTTTGTTAGATTTTAACATAAGCATTACTCTTGAAATAATAATATTCAAACTGTTTTTTTGAAGGATCAAATTTGCACGTATAAAGTTCCCATTACATTTATTTCAATCATCATGAAGTGCCAAACGTTAGAAGAAAACTTGCAAAATTACAAATTATTTCACAGAAATTTTAAATTTTTGTTTCTTGATAAGTTTGTGATTTAAAAAGAATTGTAACACGGCTAAAAAAAAGTAATAAATCAAAGTTTCACATCGATAAGCAAGATATACGGTCAAGACCGGATTATCAAATAGGCAATGTAGGCAACTGCCTATGGGCCCTGCAACTTTGGGGAGGCCCCGATATTATTATTTTTTTAAGATTATTTTCAGGGCTTCTATTTGATTTACAAGAAGTGTGTTCGAGAACTTACTGAACTTAAAAATCTAGTGTCGTTTAAATTCAGAACATTATTCTTGGAATATTTTTAATGTTTTCGAATTTATTAGCAGATCAATGGGTCACATTTCGACGGTCTTGGGATACTTTGTATTAGAATATTCAAATTGTATTAAAAAGTTTTGTAATTTTTTGACCATTTCATTTAAAATTACTTTTACATTTCAATTTTTTTACACTCGAGATTTAAAACTTTTTTTTTTTGAAGATTACCCGTAAAGAAATGTTTTATTTCAGTTTGCCATATTGTTTGTTGCTCAAAAAGTTGGGGTGGGACCTAAAACTTACTTGCCTATACCTCTCTCCTAAGCGTAAAAAGCGTATCTCAATTTTTTTCAATCTCAGATTTTTCCTACTTGGTAGTTTGACAGCTGCCCGACATTATTACTAAGCAGTAAGGCCGTATCTTAAAAATAGCAGAAGACCACTCAAGAATTATGCGTATCTTATAAAATTAACACAGTGGATTTTTATGACTCTACCAGTAACTATTGCTACTGGCGAGAGAAGTTTTTCGAAACTGAAACTGATTAAAACATATTTGTGATCTAGCACGTAGCAGAAGCGACTATTTTGTTTGACAACCATATCAATTGAACGGGATCTTCTGCAGAAAATTGTTATTGAGAATATTATGAAAGATTTTCCAGATAAAAAGGCAGGAAAAGTGATCATGTGAAGAGACTTTATAATACTGTGTAAAAAATCATATATTTTAAAAATAAATTTGTTCAATTCATTATTTTATTTTCTGTAAGACTTCTTTATATTCTGAAATTTAAAAAAATCTGCCCATAACATTATTAAGCCACATTTGCAGGTAAAATGTGCATATTTCTAAGTAAAATTTTGTTGGACATTTAAAATACAGACAATATAGAATATAAAAATTACGTTGGTTGGCGGAGGGGGGCGCCAAATTGTTGTCTTACCCGGTTGGTAAAATTACCTCGAACTGCCTCTTCTTCTTCACACTACGGACAGCCCCGCTTTTGAGATCGTGCGATCTCTTTTCGCAGTTTAGGTGGCTGCCCGTAGAAAAAAGCGATCAACCTACCCCCCCCCACGGGGCACACAGGGCCCCGCACCAGAAAGCCGTCCCCCGAACGACTTTATTTAGAAAGCATTATTACAACAATCAAAGTAACTATTAGGTATTACAATAAAAGATTATTTTTTAAACAGATGGGGTACAAAGCTGTGTCTAGATGCGGGTCTTCGACAGAATTGAGACCCGTTCTTGATTATATGTATACATGATGCATGTTATCGGCATTAAAAGAGCACTGATAGAGAAAGATTTCTAAATGCTAGTTGTGACATTAACATTTTTACAATTATTGGAATTTGTATTATTATTTCAATGTTATTGCAATTGGGTGAAAATTGGTTGGTACCATTTTGATAAGATCATTAAACACCAATTGTTGAGATTATACTCTATGTATAGGGAAGAGGTCAATGCCGCTTACCAAGGGGAGGCTAATAGGAGATAACAGACCAATTGGGGATAACAGGCCTATCCCATTTCCTCGATAACTAAGGTATTATTATTGTTAATAATTGTTTGATGGTTACAGCAATGGTGATATCATTCAGACCGAACATTTGTAGAGGTTATACTGCATATGTATGTCTCAAAGAACATGTATCTTATGGGAGACCAAGTGCATTTGAAAAACAAGTTGAGATATGTATTACAAAATATGATGCCAATCGATGAAATATAAGGTAGTATTTACATATATAGAATAGTTTCTGTTAACAATTGCACACAATAATTTTCTTTTACAGACCTGCATTCGCTGATGCTTGTTGTCGGCATTAATTAAACATTGATGGAAAAGATTTTGAATACTAATTATTACAATTACACTTTAACAAATGTTAAAGTTGCATTATTATTTCAAATATTACTATTTTGATTAAAACAGTTATTCCGGTACTCCGTTACATCTATGATTATTGAGATTATGCTCTAATGCCTCTTCCAAGGAGAGGCTAAAAGAAGATAATAAACCTGTTGGGAATTGCATACCTTTTCCCGTTCCTCGAATAATAAGGTTAATTGTGGTTAAAAATTATTCACAGCAATGTTAATAACATTCAGACAGAATAGTTTCATATGTTATACTGGGAGTGCCTCTAAAAACATTCATTTTGAGTAACCAAGTGCATTTGAAAAAATTGAAATGTTACTTACAAATACGATACCAATCGATGAAATATGAGGTAATATTTGCATATAATAAAGAAATTTCTGTTATCAATTGCCTGAAATAATTTTCATTACAAACCTGCGTTCGTTGTATACTTGGTTGGTTGTACTGAAAGAAACTGTTAAATGCAACACTATTAAGTATTTTACTGCTGGGGTAATTGACAAGATAAAGTAATGTAATTGTAGTGATTAAGCAATAAGTTAATAGGCTATTTACAATGCATACCTAATATGATAATTCTCGAATCATTTGGAGGTTAAAAGAAATATAATGCTATTTACAGGAAATATCTGGTTGTAAAACTAGTGATACATTTGGATGACCTATAAATTATCTGCCTCTGCTTGCTAATAGCATTATTTTCAATTTTATTAAAAAATGGGAAGTTATGGATTTAGAGTCTCTTAGCGATCACAGGTATGTCAGTGTGCAACTGGATTTTGATGTTCCTAACATCAATGATTTTCATTTTAAAACCACGTATAACAAACCTAAATTTGTTAAAAATTTTTAAAAGTTGCTGCCAGATTTGTACAGTAAACTTGAAAATATAAAAGACCGTGTTTCTTTGGATTTGCATTTCAAATTTTTTGTTGATAGTGTTTCTGAATGAGCATATAAATCATATCGTAAGAAGGCTAAAGGTAGGCTTCCGATGAAGTTTTCTTTCTGGAACCCTGAACTTACAACATTAAGGAACAAAGTAACGGCTTTGTACAAAAAATATGCTATTCTGAGGAAAACTGTTGTAGATGGTCCAGAGGTCCAGGCTGCGGGCTCTCTTTATAGAAAAGAAAGAGCTATTTTTAAAAGTAGGTTATTATACTTTAGGACTTTACCTTGGAGGAACTTCTGTATTCAGCATAACGATTCGCTTTTTGGCAGAATTAGTGTTATTGCAAATTTTTTTGATTCGATATTTTACCTCGAAAACGCATCTTGTAAACATTTTTCGCTGGTTCCTCATATTTTACTGATTTCTCCCACTATTTCTCCACGCTTTCTAACATTTCGCTCTTCCATTTAATCTTCATCGCTCCCAATATACTACACTCCCCTGGCAACAGCCAAAGTTAAGCTCGAAACCTTTTACTCGATACCCGTTCAGACCCCTTCAAGGCCAGTCTGTACCATGACACTTCGCAAACACTGCCACGTCAATATCCGTACTTCTGGTACGTAAAATATTTATTCTTACTCTTCTCTAATGTTATCACATCGTACTTCTGTTTTAATTATTCAAATATCCTCTCTCTGTTTTGTGGTTGGTTTGGCACTAAGGATGAAAATCAGGGTTTTAGGCCTTACGGCATAACTGATTGCAAGAAAATGTCAAACTTTTTATATCTAGCAGTTCAAAATAACTTTATCCCCTGAAGAAACTTTATTGTGCTTTTATTGCGTTTTTCATTTCACGTTTTATACTCTTTCATTTTGCGATTTATACTCTATGTGTATATATATATATATATATATTATTGTTATGTAAGTAATCCTTTGATTGAGTTTCTGTTTTTTTATTAATATTATCCTTTTTTGTTTCTTGTGTTTTACAACGTTGGTTTTGTTTTCTAGCACCGTTGGTGCTTTCGTGTTGCATGTGTTTTTGTTTGTATTTGTGCATGTTTTTGTCTGTGTTTCTTTTTTTTTTTTTTTTGCACGTAGATCTGTAATCCATACCTTCCAAATATAGTAACTTTCTTCTTTCATGAATGGTCTGAATCCTCCCCGTCGATCCTTGCTGATTCTAAACCCTTTGGATGAGTCGGTCGGCGTGGGTTATGTACGTATGTCGTACATGTCAGGAACCACTTCTGAATCTAAACATTTTTTGAAATATACAAGGAAGTGTAATTCTTGCTTCCAAATGACGTCATTTGGGGCAACGACGATTGCTGGTAAAATATTTATTTAGCTAAGTAACTTCAAGGTGAATATCATTTCATTAATTGTCTTTAATTCAAAATATCTAATGCCAAATATAACTAATTTAAACAATGTACGAAACTTTTGATATTTTGTTTTGCACTCAGAATAATTATTCAATCGTATGTTGCATTTTTCGTAGTTTTAGATAAGTTTCCTTTTGTATGTGAATATATTTTGATATCAGTTATGATAAGTTGTTAAATGGATTTTTTGATTTTTAATACTTTACAGATATGAAGTTACTTTGTGTCAGTGTGTACAGTATCACTTATTAATCCCTACAATATAGTATTACTATTATTATAAGATTGACGAACCAGCTGTTCGCCATAGGCTGCTAGTTGAAACTAGGAATAATACTTTGGAATACTAGGAAATATTTTCTGCTAATTATTTGTCACGAATTTCCGAAGTAGCTAATATCCAATCGGTATCAATCAGCCTTGAAAATCCACGAGAACTCTATAGGATAAATCTAATTTAAATTATCTTCCCTTATCTTCCACTCCCCAGGTTGCTCGGCGCAACATGGCCAAATACTGGCCCTTGCGCCATAAACCCTGAAACATACCAAACCCACTCCCCAGGACAGAAATCTTTGAAACGGACATCCCTTTGAAATGAGCTTCCTCTTTCAGTCACAGATGAGGTTTTAGTCATCAAATCTCTGTAATATAAAACTATTTGTAATTTTGTCTGGTTTCCTGGTTGTAAAGTCTGTATCCTTTAAATTTTCCCACACTTTATTGAAACAATTTTAATTTTTAAGAATCTTGGGGATAAGAGATTAAAAA
>BGPR01032953.1:3996-17237 GCA_013235015.1 Araneus ventricosus | reverse complement strand
ATAATTTATTTTTGAAGCCTATAAGCACTTAATACAGTCTGTGAGCCACATTCAATTTTTAATTCAAAATTGCGCTATTTATGAAATAACAACGCCTGCAAAAATACTCCATTTCTAGAAATCGCCTGAAATATCTAATAGAACTTCTCCGTTCGCGCTTTTATCCGCCAATAGGTCTGAAGGGTCATTGAAGTGGACGGATAATATCTTTCGATGCAAATCAATTCAAGGTCAAGGACGATAAGGTCGACGGAAGACAAAAAAATGCACAACTGAATGTATTTTAAAAACATCATTTTATATGGCCTTCGAAAATAACGCTGAAAATGTGTAAATATTGGGTCTTTATTTCTTCTGTATATGCGCCCCCAGACGGCTGTGCGCCAGGCCAAGGCCTAGGTTGGCCCTACGAGAAATCTGGGCCTGGTATACTCCGTATACGAGAAAGTAAAAAGACAAGCGTATTTCTCATTATTGAAATGTATCCTGCGGTAGACAATTAAAACGTTTAGTAATATTTCCTGCCTGTGAGCAGTTCGAGTGCGAAAGTATTGAAAACTAACAAGACAACTCCATCTAAACGAAAAACAGGGGATTTCGCACAGTTTATTGCAAACAACTTGTTACATGTAAACACAAGGTTGACGTAATTTAAGTCTCGTCCGTTTACACGAGTGGGTTTAAAAATTGCCGTCGTTCCAACAAATATTAATAGCTTAGAAACAATACGCAGCGGGTTTCTACTTAAGAATAAACTTGCTGCTGCTTATTTTGAGGCTGAAAAGACATACGATTATTACAGCGCTACACAGTTTCGTTTGTTCTTTATTTGACTTACACTTGAAATCTGAATCTTATAATCCAAACTGTTTTTCATGGATATGTCATTATTATCACGGAAATCTCACAATCTCTACTATTTTAAAAGTCGAGATAGAGGCATCTTGCATACGTGGTAACCACAGTCCCTCACCAAGTTATTACGCTCCCGGGTTTTTTAAGCACATATCATCATTTAAAAGGTAGTTGCGTAATCTACCTTAACGGAGTCACCTCCGTCCTGCCTTCACTCGGGGGCATTGAATGACAGTCGCTGCAATTCCTCGAGTACTGAGGCCGGAATTCTAATAGCCGTCACCGGCCACGGCCCGACCCCTCCCGTAGGAGGTACGTACTATCACTGGAGGAGCGTAACTCGACCCCCACCGTTACTGTACCCACTAGGGAAGTGAGAACCCGCTTAAATATCCGACGGCTTCTCATTCGTGTACTCGCGGTGCTCCCCGGTGGGATTCTGCACAATATAGCACAAAAATGTTCTTATTTTAATCTAACTGTTTACGTTGATATGCCAATGTTTTGTGGTGAGAAAACATCAATAGCAAGTTTTGGCAACGCCCATTGGTCACATGGCCTCACACATGCGTGAAGGAGCACGGAAATCTGAGACGATCTCCAGTTCCATTTGTGATACGCATAAAAGAGACGCAAATAAATGAGATCGTGAATTTATGAATGAACAGCACGTCAAGAAGCATCCAAGCCCTAATAGGGGTGAATGACGGCCAGACTAGATATTTAAAAAAAGGGAAAACAAATTACATATTGTTACTTCATTTGTATTTGTTTATAAAAATAAGGACAAAATGTTGCTCTAACATCAAATTTTTTATTATTTACAGCAATTATTTCGAAGCAACGTGCTTAGGTACCATTTCGCAAACAAAAATAATATAAAAATACTTCATTTAATAAATATATTTAAAACGTGTGGTACACTGATAATTTGGTCAGCGACTGTAATTTTTTTAAAAAATAACTTGGCGCGTAATAAACTGGTCAAAGACTGTAATTCACAATTTTTAGTGTTTTATTTGAATAGATATCCCTCATCAAGTATGCTCTACTAGAAATGACCAAAACTTACGTCATTGCAAAATCAGTCATCTTTCCTCCAGTGAATAACTCCATATTCATATGAAAACTAAAACGAATTAAAACTACAGCATTTTTACTTTCTCGTATAATTCTTTTATTTAAAGATAAATTAGAATGGAATTTCGACGTTTTCTTTAAAAAAATTATATTTATTGAATGAAAATTACTTAAAACTCCTCAGATTACATGCCTTATTTTAATTACATTTTTATTAGGTCTGTTTTCTTCAATTATCATTCGACGGACAAATTAACCTCCTAACTAGATGACACATCCTATTTTGCAATTTATTGTTATATCTCCAAATTTGAAAGTAAACGACGGGTGAAATCCTCAAGAGTGTTCGAGTGATTTTTGTCTTTTAAATTAACTGCTACTTTGACAGATTCAAGTAGCAAAAATTCTGTAATTTTTTCTATGCACGACACGTCATTGGATGCTTAGGAGTTAAATGTGACCAAGCACCGTTTATACGTTTCTCATTTCTACGTCGAAGTCCCGATTCATTCGTATGCATTCTTTCGTTCTAAAATGCTAAAACCTCCTCCTTCTCAATACGTGCACCGTGATAAAGATATCGTGACTTCACAATTAATGAATGAATAGAACGCAAATTGCCTGGTGCTAATTTAAGTGATGATGAACCCTTCTTTAAAGGCGATATGGACTCTATCCAAAAGCTTCCAACTTATTTCTTTTGTCAAAAGATGAACTTAATTCGATTCATAATGTTGGACTTAATACTCGTAGAAAATCAACAAGTCAGACGGCGGTTAAAGATTTTCTTAATAAAACGCCTACCTGCATGCACGTAAATCGTATAAGAGATGTAGAATTAGTATACAAGATATGCGATAAAGGCATGATTCTTCTAACTTTTATGATAAAAGTTATCTATTTCCATACTAGTACTTTAAAATGAATACTTTTAAATCACTTTGCAATAACACCATTAAATTTCTAATAGTCAGAGTTGCTTATTAAAATTTCGATTATACGTCTTTACGTCAGTCCCTCGAAAGACGTTCTGTGCTTTCTGTACTTCTAAAACCTATTATATGTTTCCTAAACGAAATGGAATGAAAGCTTTGAATTTGCAGTATTGTGCGATACATTTCCTTCCTAAAATTACCAATTCTTGCTTGTGATGCGAATTTTTGAAATATTGCCCGCAAATTTAACTTTTAAAAAAATTCCAAACATGAATCGACACCTAATTTCATTCCAGAAACAGTTGGGTTTAAGTAAGAAGATTAAAAATCTTTAAACGAGTTTGTTAAATTGCATTAGCATGTCTGTGAAAAGTGACTCCTTATCGAAGTACGATTTATACAGGGTGTTTACAAAAGACTACACCAAATTTGAAGGGACGTTTATCCTCAACAAAACACGTAAGCGCATCATTCTACGAATAGTAGTGAATGAGATGTTCGTAAGTTCTTTAATAAATCGAGAACTTATGAATTTCTCATTGGAATTCTTTCTCGCCAAATTTTGGCGACAGATATTTGAGACAGTTCTTGGTGTGGCAAAAGGGCCAAGGCACGATTGTATGCGGAACGGTACCCAAACAGACATGCATCGCGTCATCAAATGTTTGCAAATTTGCAGCGGAACTTGCGTGAATACGGGTCTTTCTGTCCGAGTGTAAACTATCGCCAAATAAACAGTTTCCACCCTTTATTAACTCATCACTTCTACATCTTTGTGCATCCTTAAGCTCTTTCGGGTGACGTCTCCGGTGGATTCTATTTTCGCGCTTTCTACCTCTCTTAACAGTCTGCGCAGTGTATTTTGAATCTCCCTGTATAGGACTGAAAAATTTTTTTCATGTAATTAAGTTCCTTCTGAAGTTGTGAATGTAAATATGTTATTACGATATAAATTTGTTATGATAATGCACAAGTTAAAATAATAAAAGAGCTCAAAAATAATAATATTTATGGAAGGTATTTTCTACAACAGATACAATATTTCAAAGAACACTTAACTGCATTTCGAAAATACAACCAAATACTGCGTAACGATCATTAATAAACCATTAAATAATCTACAACATCCACGTCACTTCCAAAATGGCAAAATCGCGTATGCCTCAATCTTAAGTAGCCACTTTCGTTTCTCGACCCTTCACAAAGTACAGATTCCATACAATTCTCGGTGCTCCATAAAAGTACTTACAAAATTGTAGATATAGTTCTATAAAATGGACACAAGCTTTCTTCAACAAAATCCACGTAGCACCATTGCATCATTTCAAAACGAGGAACGGTTTATGAAATATTCTAATAATAAAATAGCACATTCCCATCATAATCGGATTATGTTTTAAAATAAAACAGCTTTAAAAGATCACAAAATAGCTGCTAATCCACAGAGCTAAATTGATAAATAATAATTACGCAGCAGCCAGAGAATATAGCGGGTCGAAGTAGAAGACACACATTTCAGAATCACTGCAGAGCATTTCATGGTCTACTCATCGCTGACAAGTATTATTTAACAAGACAATAATAACACAGAAATTGCACAAACAGCGTAAAAATTTCCAAACCACAGGATGCTAATTCTTATATGACACAAAATATCTTTTTTTATTTTGATTAAAAAGATATTCCTGTTGGAAAAACTTAGATTATATTCTGGAATGGCACTTGGGACATTCTGGAAAACACAAACTTCGTAAATCTTGGCATGATTGGATAAAAAAAGTCTTGTAAACAACAGATCCAAAATCAACAATCATTTCAGTAACTTCGCAAGATATGGCTTCGACAACACACGTGCACTCAAGCTTTTCTTTCAGACGCAGAGTATGGCTGACAAGATGTTCTTCATATAAATTTAGGTTCATAATCTCGTTGAAAGTGATTTATAATGTCCGTATGTCCACGTTTTGTCGTTTTCTATGGTCTCGCTGTTGAGGTTGTCCACAGAGGAGGAGATGAGAGATCTAGAAGACTTCCTCTTGTTCTGCTGAGTTCGAAGATAAGGCTCCAAGAAAGCCTGCAAAGAAAATGGAATTAATCAAATAAGGCGAAAACTAAAAGAAAAATATATATACATGTGTTTAAACACAGAAACATAAATAGGCCACGGTCTAGGCTTTGGAATCAGATGATCCCAGGTTCGAAACCTGATTCCACAGAAGATTCAGCGTGTTTATGGTCTAAATCTGACATCGCGACTCAACGCCCTCGCGCTCGTGCGGTGCGGAAGTTTAGAGAGGGGTGCCGTCCTCGACACCTGACCGCAGTTCAAAATCGCGATGTCCGTTGAAGAAGCTCTAAGACAGCTTCTGGAAAGTCTACAATTTTATCAATTTTCAGGTCGCCATGTATGACATTATTTGTCACGTACCATACCGCATTCGTCACGATACGGAGAAATTTGTTCTGTAGAATTTCAATTTTATTTAAGTGCGTTTCTGCTGCAAGTCCCCGGATTTGGGCTGCGTAAGTTAAAATAGGACAGAGTATTTTGACTTTGCTTCTCAATGCGAGTCGCGGGTGTCCGCCAATGAGGCGAATGATTAAACGAACTTCGCCCCAAAATTTATCTGCATGGTAAATATTATATTGATGGTAGTTAGGTAGTACAATTTAGATAAGAATAAATGATGCATATGTTGCTTTTTTATATTAAAAATTAAAGAATATTATTGATTTATTAACTTATTTAGGTTCTACAGACCCTACTCCATATCTGTGCACGGGAGCCTCCGACTCTGCGCGGTGAAGGAGGTGAACACCTCCTGCACACATACTCAAGGCTAATTGACTCGTTAGATCAACACCCTGTTTTGAAGCTCCGCGAAAGTGTGGCAGTCATTTTAACCTCTCACAACTTCAAGGTCAAATAGAATAACAAAGAAAGCGATATAAGAATCGAATGTCGCATCCATCAAAAGCAGTCCATTGTGTAATCAAAGCACTCTTACAATAGAACTGAATCTCTACATCTAATTTCCATCGACTACATCAGAACTCTACATCAGGGGTCGAAAATTAGATGTAACGCGAGTTGTGGAATGAAAAAATATCAGGACAATGGGATAATTCACAAAAAGAGTTTAAATAAATTAGAAGGCCAAATTTAAGTTTCATAAAGATGAATTGGTTTAAAAACGGTTAGAACTGCATGAAGAAAAGAATATCATGTTTTCTAATCGTGTTGCTCCACAAATAAGATTTATGCAGACTAGGCTGCAGGTCCAAACCTGCTCCGAATTTTGGCTTAATACTCTCTGAATACCCAAGTCAAGGCGGTAGTTCTCAGTAATACGAACCGAGGATATGCAAAAACGTTTCTCCCAGAAATGGCTCACTAGATGATTGCAAATACAGTCAAACCCCAATACAACGAGCCCGGGATATAACGATCTCTCGGCTATAACGAACTATTCAAGCGGTCCCAACCGAACTCCTACGTCACTAATGCATTTTCAAACGCTCGTAACGACCTTCAAAAGCAAGGAATTCGGATAGAGCGAGCCGAAATTTCCACTTTTCAAGCTCAGTTTCAGCTCTTTAACGAAAAATCAAGATTTATTTTCATACTGTAGAGAAATAAATGCGAGTATAATTAGTTTCACTGTTTGATTTTTAAGAGCAAATATTTAATTTATTACAGCCCATTATTAATTGCAATTTAGTATTATCCTCATTAGAGCAAGATATTGCACGATATCTCCACGTATTCTGAATGCAGTACAATATCATAAAAATATCGTGACAATAATGCACAGCAACTCGTGTTAATAGGGATTAGTGTTTGTTCAGCACAAAAAAGCATTTAAGAGTTATAGGAAATCTTGTGCAGCCAATATTTGAAAAATCGATATAGTGAACACTCGTTTATAGCGAACTTCTGGATCGGTCCATCGAGGGCTCGTTATGAAGGGATTTCATTGCTTTGCGAAGAACACAATGCAATAAAGTTTTTTCCTGTTAGAATCTAATGAGGCAAATATTCATTTCACATTTTACATAACTTTCAATTAGAATTCAATTCTGGGTTGCTCAAATTGAATTAGAGCCCAGTGGCAGAATACTTTTCAATAGTCTGCAACGGAGGTTGGGTCTCTTAAAAATAGTCTGCAGAATAGTGTGGGACAATAAATATTTTGCTGTCTTTTTTCAAATACTTATATCAACTTACAACTATTAAAATACGATAAATATAAATTAAAAACCATATAACTTCTATATTATTTGTATAATATAATTGTATAAATTAAGAAACAAAAGCATATGAAGATTAATCCTTTCTTTGGGAAGATAATTAACAGTAATGAAGTATCAAGTTGTTTCAGAAGTAATATTAAGCATACTATACAAATACCTATGCAGAAAATTATATTTGGGTACTTTTCTGTTTTAAACACAACACTTGGTGTCTTTCTGTTTTGGTGATTTTTTCAAAACAATACATTATTAGCTCATATAAATGAAATATTCTTCAATAAGTTAGATGTTATTTAAAAATTTATGCCTCCTATTTATTGTAAAAAAAAAAAATAAGTATGTCAAAAAATGTCTTTCTTGTATGTTTTTAATTTAAAATGCAATAAATAATTGCTTTTTTTACGAAACAAAAACTTTGAAACTTATTTGCACATTTTTCCTGATATGCATTTTAATGGTTTGTATACAAACTGATAAATTGTTCTGCGACTATGCATATATAAAATTTCATAGTATCATTGTTTATTATTTAAAACAAGGAAGAACAGAGCTGTCATCCTCTAAAATTCTTGATACAACTTTTGATTTCATGGAATTTTGCATTTGTACATACATTAGGTACATTTTGAAAGTCTGTATAATAATGAATTCTATATTTCTTAACTGATACTTAGAACGTTTAAAATTGGGGCAATTTTGGCTTGGACTCTGTTCCTCATCTTTATCAATTTCAGATTCTTTTTGCGCTCCCGTTTTTAAAAAATGATTGAATTGCAGCTGTAGAGATCGATCGAAACTTCAGAGGTTTATTTTCAGCTGGCGTAAATAATGCGATTCGTAATAACGTAGCATCGCAATCGAAACAACGAATTTTATCTATGTACGCAGCCATCTCAAAGTAAAAATCACGTGTTAATTCCAGAAACCAAAAGCTCAGTGCCAGAAACGTATCGGGAAGAAACGCGTAGAAAACATTGGCCGTGACCAATACCAATATGAGGCACTTAGCGTAATTCCAGGTCAAATTGCAGTCACTAGGGGAGCCCATTCAGCTTAAGGAAGAAAGGGGGAGGGGGCGCGAGAGAGGATTGCATATTTTAGCAATGTGCGTTATATAATATTTGTTAAGTTCTTTTGAAAGTGTCTTTAATAACTTTGATATTTTTCATGATGGGATTTATTTTATAAGCACATGATAAACTTTATTACAAAATAGTCTGCAGACATTGCCCAAAATCTGCGACGTACGACGCAGCGTCGCGGTGATTCTGCCACTGGGAATTAGAGTGTAGTTGAGTATTACACATTCACAAGAAGTCACAATTACAAAGTCGAAGAACACGCTAGTGCAACATAAATTGTTTACTAGAATGAAATAAGTAATTATCTAGAATTTTGGGAAATTTGGATTACATCTGCAACCGTTTTGCATGAATGTTTATAATTTGATCGAGTTAACGCTCGAATGAACCTTACTCGAGCAAATGAATTTTCCTTCAGATTACTCCTGTTTTTACATTTTTTCCTTCTAAACGATTTAATTCACTTAAACTGGAATTAATCTTCTCGTATTTTCAGATGATAAAAATCTAACGATTTTCGGGTGTAGCAATCAGTATTGCACGCACTTGTTCTAAGGAGCTTACCCTGGCCCGAATCCAAGAGATCGTCTGTCACTTAAACCAATCTCAACCGGTGATACCTCAAGTTATTTTAGCTGAATCGTTTCGAACTCGATGCGTTTCATCTCTTATGGCTTGCGAAAGTAGGAAAAAGGCTTGAAAATAGATATATGTAAAATATAAAATTGCTATGACCTCCGATTTTTGTAAGAAAGCTATTGAGAAATGCAATGACCCGTAACTGCTCGTATAATCAAAAATATTTTCCTATAATTTCACTTAAAATGAAATAAAATGAACTTAACTTACTCAAGATTTACAAACTTCATCTGAATTTTCTATTTGCTATATTCCTGGAGTAATTATCTTTCTATAATTTCGCTTAAAATTTATAAATTCCATCTTATTTTTGCATTTCTCACACTTTTGCGGTAATTATTTTTCTATAATAAAATTATCAAAATTTAAAATTTTCATCTTAATTTTCTATTTATTATATTCCTGGAGAAATAAAAGTCGTCGCCTCAGGTCAAATATAAGCTGTATATACATTTTATCTGAATCCCCATCTCTGTGCTGTACATGCATTTTTTTATTAATTTCTTCGCGAATGAAGTATGCAGAGAGAAAGCATTGTCATCGTACAGAAATTCGACCTCGCGATTTTGATGAACCGCCACGTTTCCGGCCTCCCCGAATCCGAAAAAAACACATTTCTGGAATTAGATCTCTGTCTGGATGTTTTTACTTTCTCGTATACGAAGAGAAAGTATTGCAATCGTCAAAAAATTCGAACTCGAGATTTTGACGAATCTCCACGTTTTACACCTCCCTGAGTCAGAAAAACACAATTCTGGAATTATATTTATCTGTGAACACGATAACTCGAAAACTATTAGAGAAAAAGGGATGAAATTTGGTATGTGAACTTGACACATAATTTGTAGGTTTCTATCAAATTTTGGAGAAAATCTGTTAAAGGGAAGTCTGTCTGTCCGCGGTCATGCGAACACTATAACTCAAAAACTTGAATAGCTAGATGGATAAAATTTGGTACACAGTTTTATCGTCATGAATGTAGGTCCGTATAAAATTTTGGGCCAAATCCGTCAAAGGCTTGACTGTCTGTCGGTCCGTATAATTTACTTTTGAAAAGAATCCGTCATTTCCATGCGCATGCGTACTGGAAGCAATTTCCTGTGCACGCGAAAGCTATGGAGCGAATTACGTCAGTTTGTCCTTGAGCCGGTAAGAGCTGAAAATCGGTACGCATCTCTTTGAATTTGATTCTTTACCTAGATATTTTTCAATCGCTATAATGAAAAACCTTCTGATAGTCATTGGATTCTGGGTAACAGTAGGATCGAATTTTTTTATCCACGCGGGTGAAGGGGAAACGGCACCTTTTGGGGGAAGTATACGAGAAAGTTAGGGGAGAACACTCCCGCTGGTTGCGTACATGAGCATGATATCTCAAAGTCGCACAGAGGTAAATCGATGAGATGTGATGCGGAGTCTTTACACCAAAATTGTAAATCTCCACTCAAATATCGGGATGAGAACCTGCCATATAAGTAAGCAGAGTCTCGCTTCCCGGTGGGATATTGTAATGGTGGAGGTTGAATTACCCCACACCGATGGCGGGTCGTACCTCTGTCTGAGGGGTCGTCGCATGAACCGCTCGTAATAAGGGCTATTATGCGAGAGCCACAGTGGCCGATTAATTGTCGCGGTGGCCGGGTCATTCAGGTTTTCCGCATGCCTAGGCATTAGTAATTCATTCGTTATGATTTATGTTGCACCAAAATTGTAGATGTGTATCATATTTTGGACCAAATTCATCAACGGGAAGACTATCTGCTTGTCTGTCGGTGTGTATGTTACGGTTAATGTGGTTAATCGGTTAGTATAAATAATTAATGTTCAAAGTAACAAATCGATTCATCACTTTTACCGGTAATTATTCGTACTAGCCGGTTAATCACATCGACAATAACATATAGGACTGAATAACAACTGAACATTGACCGTAACATATATGATATAATAACAACTGAACGAGCTAAATGAAGGAAATTCGTTAGATCAAAAATGCAGACCCTTATCAAATTTTTTGCCAAATCCGCCGAAGGGTAGATTGTCTGTTGATCCATCTATCCGAGTGTAAATGAACTCGATAAAAAAACGAAACCAGCTGGGCAAATCACGTTTAGAATGTTATCTTAACGCCAAAATGGTAGACTTGCATCAAACTTCGGAACACAATCGGTCAAAAGAAAGAAGTGCTTTCTCTACACGCATACTCGATTCCCTTAGCTATATGGTGAAGCTAAATCCAGAATGCACCACATCGGGATGGAAGTAGTAGAGGAGAAATATGGGAGGAGACACGTCTGATTGATTTTATTCCAAATTTATAACAGAAAATGCTCTCTGTTTGAGTTGTTTCTGGACTGCCCTTTTTTTGTACTGATAAAATAATGCATAAAATGCATTCTTTGTTTCGATTTTTTTTGTTTAGAATAATTCTTATTAGATATAGAGGGTCTCCTCGCCTTACGATCGAGCATTATTCCGAATGACTATATTTTGATCACAATTTTTATTCAAACGGGTTATGAGTATTGTGCATAAAACACAAAAATTCCAACAATTTGTGTATAATTTTTGCGCATAATGTGAAAAATACGCAATATGTACTCTAGTGTACGTTCTGTAAGCAAAAATGAAACCTGAAATTACGTTTTATTTGGAAATTTATTTTTTGTGGTCGCAAGTTGCGGAGAAGATGCACATAATAAGTTATGGAACTCTAAATTTAAAATAGAGGAATTTTATCATTAGACAACTTGCAGTTATAAAATTCATCTATTAATTACGCATTACATACGTCAAATTTTTAATGCAAGAAACTTCCTCAACATCGATACTTTAGAACAGAGGTTCCCGACCCGTTGTACGTGTACCCTAGGGGTACGCGAAGGACCATTTGGGGGTACGCGAAATCAATGTTGTTAACAAGAAACAAGAAAGCATAAGGGATTTTTAAAAAATAGAGAATTTTGTTTCTCCAAGTGAATACATGCTATTTAATAACTCTACCACTTGAATAGTTGGTTATTATGAAGTTTTATTTTTAGCTGTTACTTATAAGTTAATGCGAAATTACTACAATACTGGTTTCATTTGATTTGGCGTTGAACTAATACTATTATAAAAATGGAATAAAATATAAAATCAAAAATAAGTTTTGCAAATGCTATTAATTCGAGTCATTTCACTTTGAAGTTAACTTAACCCTTCCCACCGACTTTTGCATGATTAAAAAGTAGTTTAATTTAATGCTGACAAAAAATGTAAGAGTGGGATTTATTTACCCAACAGGGAATGAAGTCTCGTCTTCGGGACGTCTATGCCCATTAGGACCGAAAGGGTTCAAACATTATTGATAAAATCATCTCCGGGACGTCTATGCCCATTAGGTCCGAAAGGGTTTAAACCTTACTGATAAAATCATCTCCGGGACGTCTATGCCCATTAGGTCCGAAAGGGTTTAAACCTTATTGATAAAATCATCTCCGGGACGTCTGTGCCCATTAGGTCCGAAAGGGTTTAAACCTTATTGATAAAAATTTCTTTGCATAGACGGATGGGAAGTTGGATATGACAGTAGGGGGTACGCGAAGAAAAAAAGAACAATCGAGGGGTACGCGAAGAAAAAAAGTTTGGGAACCCCTGATTTAGAAGATAAATATATTTTCGATTTTACGATCCATAACTTTTTAATAATCCTCTTTTTACTTAACTTGGTGCTTTATCCTATTTTCCCTCGTAGTTTCCATTGCCCGGTGTCATAGGTTGCGAGAAAAGAGATTTACAAAGGATATTGCTTTCCTAAAAATCATTTTCCTCCAACACGAGTTAATCTCGCGTCTTTTCACGCACTGCGGAGTAATCGCTTCTAATCCCGCATTTTCGCTCGTCTGGCATTGAAGTGCGTTGCTCTAGTCAACGGGATCACTCAGAAGGGGCCGCGTCCGAATTGCGACGGTGCGCTCTTCAGGTCAGATTCTCTTCTCGTGCGATATGTGATTATCATCTCTCCTCGGATATCTTAAATGAATTGAGCCACCAGAAGTGTTTTCTCTTCAACTTGTGCCGGCAGTCAGTATGCCGCGGTTTGTGATTAGCTTCGTGGAAAGTGAAGAAAATCGAGTATGCATTTCGGACACGGCCGGATTCAACTCTGCAGGGGCCCGTAGGCAATACAAGTTTTGCACCCCTAATCACATTTTTTTTATTGATTTTAATATAATATTTATATAAACAATTTTTAAGTTACAAATATCGCAACAAACTAAAATAAAGACAATTCATTACAATCAACCTTCAAGAGAGTTAGTTTCGGTATCTCACGTATAAAAAATTTTTAATTTAAATTTATAAGTAACTTTAAATATATATATATATATATATATATATATATATATATATA